>CM064525.1:25357931-25443931 GCA_032716605.1 Paralithodes platypus
TTAAGTAGATGTTAGAGAGTTCCGAAGTTATCAGAGGGTTGTTGGATAGTTGGTGGTTGTAACGTTTCGACTATAATATTGGTCATGATCACACAGTTGGTTATGGTTAGCATAAGTATAGAGGGGGTTTATATGGGGGGGTCCTGGATCTCGCATCGCTTGTTCTGCACAGGTGGGCGGGGTTAGTCGGGGATCTGCGTTCGTGGTTGATTGGCTGCTGCTAGCTGCGCACTACGTCTGTTGATTGGCTGGCTGGGCACTGGGGCATCTCCAGTAGGACATTGGCTGGGGGTGTTGGGGGCTCACTGTATGGGTGGTCATTATCTTCTTGGTGTCTGTGGGAATGGAATTTCCTTGCTGTAGAGAGAATTTGTGAATTTGTGGTATATAAAGTATATATATATATATATATATATATATATATATATATATATATATATATATATTATGTATATATACTGTATATATATATATTGTATATATATATATATATTTATATCCTGTATACTGTATATATATATAATAAAGTAGACGTGCCATTTTGCCCAAAATCAAAACGGCAGACCCAACTCTGCGATGGGTTACCATCATCACTACTAATACCATCATCAATCACAATCAACATAATCACTACTACTGCCATCATCACTGCAACTGCCATCATCACTACAACTGCCATAATCATCACGAGTACTGTCATCATCACCATTACTATGATCATCATCACTACTACTCTCACCATCATAACTGTCCATTGTCACTAGCACCTTAATCACTACTATCATCATTGATACTACAACTATCAACCATCATTACTAATATCATCACCACCATCTTACAATCATCATTACTACTGTTAACATCACTACTACTATAACCATCATCATTACTACTGTCACAAATATTACCATAATTTATTCTACTGTCACCATCATCACTACTACTGCCATCATCACCATTACTATGAACTTCATCACCACAACTATCGTCATCATCACTACAAATTTCACCATCCTCACTACTATTCACCATCATCACTAATACTCACACCATCGTCACTACCATCATCACTACTGTCATTATTATCACTACAACTATCATCATTACTTGTCACCATCATCACTACTATTGTGATATATAAATTGACTACACCGGTATCTGGGGAATGTTGGCAACAACCTTCCGATAGGGTAACCTCACTAGAGTGAACAATTTCCTACCAGAACCCGGTGATTGTATATATTGTAGAGATTAATTAATGTTAGGTAATTTAGTACTGTATAAGATTTTCTTGATCAAGTTAATTTAGTTATAAAACCTTGTAGATATAAGTTTAGAAGAACTGTAAAGAGGATCAGTTTAAATATTCCCGCGACCGCATACGCGATCCACCGTTTGCTTTAGGGTCGTTAATATCTTGATATTATGTTCACTAAATCGTTGTGATACGATGTTCACCTTTATAATTATATAATTTAAATGCTGATAATTATTTATATGATTTCGTGAAGAGGGAATGAACCCTTGGTAACGAATTAATATATAGTTTATTTAAGAGTCGGAAATTGAAGTTCCGATCAGACGCTGGTAAACATCTGAACGGTAGAGACGTGTCCCGTGATCTCCTCCACCACAATTCCCACACCCCGGCCCGGAGTCCTGACCTATAACCCTTATCTACTGAAGCCGGAATCCTCTGAACTAAACCTGGACCTTAGTTATAGCTAAGTCATTGATATATATGGCCATTTATACAATGTTTAGTTAGGGCATCCTGAGAGATAGGCTACCATAGTTCATACCATAAGGTAGGCGATCTCAGACTTTATTTTTATTTATGTTGATTAATTTAATATTTCGATTGGTGTGGTAAGAGATAACCTTTGGCCATATTATCCCCCACATTTTGGTGCCCCGAGTGAGGATTCCGATCGGTGTGTAGACTAAGGGTTGAGTTAGGGCCAGTTTTCAACAGTTAGGGTCCCTGCTAAGCTGCAGCGGTAGGCTAATGTTTAAGGTCGTTTTTGTGGGACATAGATTGATCCCCCGCCGTTATGAGGTCCCTAACTGTGAGGCGATGGCCTTGGGTGAGTGGCATTTCAATTAATAATAAGATAAAATCGCATGGCGTTTAAATCCTGTGGTAGAGGACTGGTAGGAGGGTTTGCAACGTTGCGTTCTCTGGCGTTTGTGAAACTGAGCTTGAGCTTCGTTGCAGTCCCTAAATTTCCCCCATATTTTTCTTATTTAGACCATGTTACGATCCATGTTCTCAAAGACACAGGGCTCTTCAACATTGGACTAGATAATGGCAAAATGCAACAACGGTAACACTAGATCCAACCCCTGCCTTAACCCGCTGAGCCCCAGCCAGTTTTAATATTTTGTTCACCCCAGTCCCAAGCGATTTTGACTTTTTTTTTTTTTTTTTTTTCTAACTAAGAATGAAGAGAAAATGAGGAAAAACAAAAAATGTGTGCTTACCGATGATTTTTAGGGGTCCTAAGGGGGTGGGGGGTCCTGAGATGACAGGTGCAGTTTGGCCCGGTTCATATATCCCGCCCGCGCGGGCAGGCTGAGGAGCCCGGCAGCCAGATGTACGATGAGTCGAGTTTTCGGGTGTTTGGGCATTTGCATACCACCCGAGTATCTTGTGTGCCTTTATAGTTCATATTATACCATGTATGTATCAATAATGTCATAATAAGTAAAGTTCAAGTGTAATAAGTGCACATATGCAAGTAATGACGTAAGTGTTCACTCGTGGCAACGACTCCCGCCCTACATACAGACAGACGGACACCAGGTGACAGTTCTCACTCCCGCGCTCTCATTCTAACTGTACATTAGTCCAGCACTTTACACACTGCCACACTGTTACTTTATTATATAGAATAGTTTACCGTATAGTTTACTTATATTATATCCTTTGTAGGCACTTTTTAGTTAGAAATATTGGCTTTCACATTGTATTTTTGTTAGTTGTACAAGTAAAATGTATCTCACTGTTATTATGAATTTATAGTTTATCACTTTATACAGATATTATTTACACTTAGTATTTACACTTGGTTTAGCGTCTTTTTTCGCAGTCTTTTTTATACACTTAGAAGTGTTCAAGGGTGTGGTACTGGATGAAGCAGTCCGGGTGACACAGGGCAACATTACACTGCCTGCAGAAATTGTTGGTGTCAACACGCATAGGGCTCCTTCGTGTCGTGTTGCGACACACATGACACCGCCTGCGGGGTCTCACCTGGGCTTGAGTGGCTGGCACATACGTGGGGAAATGGCGTTCAGTGAGTCTGGCAATCCCTTCTGCTGCTGGCTGACGATGTGCTGGTGGTTGCGGGTTGCGGGGTTGAGTCATGTATGTATGCAACATCTCTCTGCTCAACTCGATGCAGAAGTCCTCCATCGTCTCTCGCTTGCCAGTAATTGCACGGTGGAGAATGTGGCAGTTGTACAGGGTGATGTCTAGGAGATGGAAGAACAATTTTTGTACCACCTCATAGTCTTCCTCGCACATTCACACGAAGCGATGACAGCATCGGACTTGTCAACCAGCCGCATGTTGATATTATAATCACAGATTGCCTCAGGCTTCCGGATTATTTCCCTTGTTGCTCGGTCACGTCGTCGGCTGTTTTGGAAGATTGGTTGGTGGACTGTTGTGAGGACGTTGACGTCCCGGTTATCCATCCAGGATAACAGGAGGACATTATTGGCCTGCAGGTAGATGATGGAGCCCTTTTCCCGCCTGGGTGGTAGATTGGGCATGAATATTCTGTTCCTCCTGACGGTGCCACACACGCCTGTTGTGCGGTTATACAAGAACTTGGCAAGGGAGGGGCTGGTGTACCAGTTGTCCAGGTACAGTATGTGGCCCCTGTCCAAGTATGGCTCCATCAAGGTGATGACAACGGCCCCTGATATACCATATGTCCTCGATGGCACCAACTCTGTCTTCTTCCCCCATATACAGAATGATGTCCTGGATGTAGCCAGTCAAACAGTCACACATGACGAAGGTCTTCAAGCCATACCTATGACGTTTGCTGGGGATGTACTGTCGGATGCTGATGTTTCCCTCCCCGCCACAGTAACAAACTCTCGTCAATTATGAGTTTCTGATGGGGTTTGAAGGCCGCAGCAAACTTTAGCTTGAGGTACTCAAAAATTGGTCTTATCCTCTCCATGGGGTCTTTGGTGTTTCTGGGGAGGTCCTGGTTTCTGGTATGGCTTGCCAGGCTGTCAATGAAGTGCAGGTTCCCCATGATTGCAGAGAATCTGTTCCTGCTCATGATCTTGGCAAAGATAGGGGTGCGGATGAGGGGATCCCATGACCAATATTTTCTTATTGACGATTTCGTCGTCACCCCCATCAGGATAACGATCGCCAAGAAGGAGTAGAGCTCTGGGATTTGGAGTGTTTCCCATGACAGCCTGGCCGAGTACCTGGATTGTTCCTTACCAGCCATAAAGTACCAATTATACCAGTTTGTTTGGTCCACAATTAGGCTCATCAGGTTGGCAGTAAAAAACTGTAGAAAGATGTCCAGTCTTGCGGTGTCAGGTCCTTGGTGATGGAACGTAGGGCCGGCAATCCCGGCGCCCACAAATTGCCAGTCGGTGGGCTGATACTGTTCCCCATCCTGCCAATCCCAAACATCAGGTACTTCGCCGGCATCTTCGTCTTCGTCGGCATCAGGGTCGTCTGGATCTGGGTCACCAGGGTGGCGAGGGGGCGCAACCGTGTTTCTTGCCACTGCCCTACCCCTTGCCCTTGCCCTTGCCCTTGCCCTTGCCCTTGCCCATGCCCTTGGCCTGCCTCCTGACGGCCGCCTGGACCCTCCTGGCCCTCTCGAACCGCCAGTGGGGGGGGCTCTAGCGAGGGTCACCTTACCCACCCGTCTTGGACGCCCAGTTACAACCCCACGCCCGGGAGCTGACACTTCTGCGTGAGAATGGAATGGAGGTGGTGATGGTGTTGGTGTGTGGTAGGGCACTCGTCTAGGAGTTCCGGTGGGGGTGTAGGGTAGTGAACCCGGTGATGGTAGGGTGTAGTCTGGTGATGGTGCTGGTGGTGGTGTGGTGATGCGAGGGTCTCCCCTGGCCGCTGCGGCGGCGTCTTCCCGGGCTGCCATAACTGGGAAGAGACGCCTCGCAACCATCCGACGTCTTTCCACTTCCCTTGGTGGTGTGTCGGGAACCTCCTCTTCCTCTTCCTCTTCACTAGATGGTGGTGCGGCATGTCTCCTGCGAAGCCCATAAAAATGTTTGGGCTTTACACCTTTGAGAGGTGAGGGCTTCCGTGGTGGTGATGGGAGGCGGCGAGGAGGGAGAGCATGAACGTGGCCTCTCACACTCGCGGCCGTAGGGGTAGGCTGGCTGTGGTGTAGGGGAATGTCCAGGAACGCCATTGCGTCATCTACTTTTTCCTGTAGCTCGACCTGTTCCCCACTTGGTGAGGAGTCCTCTATATCCCTTTCCCTGGGAGACGGGGGAATGGTAATTTCTAGCCTCCCTCTCCCTCATTTGTTCAAAACTGAGAGGGAGTTCTCGTATAGGGATGTAAGGTGCCTCCAGATTCATAGCGGCATATTCCTCCCTACTCGGGAAATATTCCTCTTCTGAATCATCGAGGCATGAGGATTCGGTGTCAGAGTCTTCCTCGTCACTTTGTAATAGGATTTCGTGGGCTTCATCAATGGTAAGGCCCTTAGCACGGGATGGGTTACGGCGTGGAGGTTGTTGGGACATGGTGATCACTCGCGGAAGACAACGGGTATACTGAATGTCCTTTGTCACGCCACTATGTCAAGCCCAGAGTATCCTTTGGTCTTATCATATCTACCAGCCACCGAACTTTCACTACAAATTTTCAAGGCAATATGACATAGGACAGACATTATAAGGTCTAAAGTCGCGTGACTAAGGAATGTCACACCTACAGAAATATAGATTAGTCTATCATATACACAACTCATCCAGGTACTTCCTACCATATGCACGTAGTAAATAAGGTCCAAAGTCGTTTTGACAACTGCTCCAAAAACAAAAACATCCTAAGGAATATCCTATACCAATTTTAGACCAAACCACACCATACAACCTGAGTAAATAAGGTTGAAAGTAACGAGGCAATATCCGCATATAGGATTTTCTCACACAGCCTATAGCGTCTAGGAAATACTAGGCATGGCTATGTACACCCATACAAAGCTCTCAAACACCATCAAACTGTATCTAACACAAATCTCAAGCCAAACCCGACCATACGACGCGAGTAACTAAGGTTCAAAGTCGGAGCGAAAAGGTGGATGTTTACGCGCCCCTAATCCATCCCACCATCCAGCCGCTCACCATACCAACTCGTTTTCCCGCCAACCACTGGTTTCCCATATTGTATCGAATACCCTGTATCATTTTTAGGCCAATAGTTACCATACCACCTGAGTAAATCATGTCCAAAGTCGTGTGGCAATATGCGGGTATACGTAAATCCGTTTATTATCCATCACCCGCTCAGACTATGTTCATGTACACCAATAATACGTGTAGACAATGACATCCCACGGCTCTGACACAATTTTCAAGCAAAAACAACCAATACGACCCGAGTAAATAAGGTCCAAAGTTGCGGTCAAAAAAGGGGGTTCAGTACATGCCTCTCATCCACCCTGGTTCAGCCGCACGACCCACTAACCCGTTTCGGCCGCCAGTCCCGCCTTTCCGATACCCTAGAGTGTACGTGGTACCATTATTAGGCATTTCCTTACGATACCTGCCGCGTAACTGATTTTAATATGCCGGACGCACGTGATGCGTCGCTGGGAGCTGGTGATCGAATAGTGCCGTCGCATCACGTGCGTCGCTGGGTCTCAACGGGTTAAACACTGGAAAACAAAACACCATTACCGCCCTGAGTCGTGCCTGGACAACGAGGTATCCTATGACTCGGTAACTGGTGCACACACACTAGGCTGACGCTCGATGAAACAGCCTATTCTCAAACAGTAAAAGATTACTCGATTAGGTTACACAAAGAAAAGATAGTTAACGTGATTAATTAACGTTACGGTAGATACTCAAATAACTGGCACTCCTGTATTAAAGAAAGTGCAATGCTAGTCCTGCAACATCAACTGGAAACTTCTGAAATAAGTCTGATGCTGGGAAGATGTTCGTAAAGAATCTTGAACAATTATAATGCAGAATACGGGTCACAATAAATGCTAGGACATATAGTAATAATAGGCAGGCGAATAATAAAGACTGCGCAAAGGTAGTAATGCTCGACAACTAAAGAAATGCTTCGCGACACAACGCAACAGCCTACTAGGGTTGTGCAACTCACAACAACCTCGGCTCAAAAGTGCAGTGAATAATAATGTGGCATACATTAATTAATAATGGGGGCTTATCTCTAACCAGTGTCTGCTAGTTAATAAAGTCTAGCTGGGGTATCAAGGCAGGGCAACAATGGGAGAGCATGCGGCTCGTAGCCTAACGTTGTCCGAAGGTGGTATAATGAAGATTACGTTATATGACGGGGATGCTCTCTTGATAAATCTAGGTCTCTAGTACCTAGTTCTATCCTGGCGATCCCTCAGAAGTCAACACAAAGAGGCAGCACTATGTTGTGAGGGATAGGCTATGGCCCTCTCACACCACAGTGCTGTGCTCGCAAGTAAACCCACCCGAAGACAACCTAGGCTCCCACAGTACCTGTCGATGTCGTGCAGGGCTTAGCTAACACTACACACATCGGAGACAACGACACAGTAACCTTACCCCCAGTCTAGCTTTAAATAACTAAGCAGAATCACTCAACACCCTGCCAGGGAGACATATACCGCTCTACAACCTTCCCGAGAGAGGAAAAGTCCGTCTCTCCAAACCTCATTAAAGCCTAATACATAGAAATATATGAGAGCTTCGCGTACAATACGACTGGCCGACAGTGAACGTCTATGCTGACACCAGAAGGGATGTTGAGTTTAATAAAGATTAGAGAATGAGAAAGGAGAAGTCGAGAGAGAGAAATAGTATGCAAAGTGGCGAGTATGGGGGACAGAATTGCAAAGGATGTAGACGATACGCGTGTCAGGCCAGCTCTGAGCTTGGTAAAAAACCATGAGGCCGCGACGGGAAGGGACTAGTTGACCACCCGGCCGCCAACGCCGTCAGCGCTCAAGCGAGCCACGTCACAGCCCACCCCCCGCTGCCAGGTGTACTGCCTCACCCGCTCTCGCTCGCCTCCCACACAAGCAACATTTATATTATAGCGAATATAAAATATAAGGCGCGGTCACAGACCAAAACAAAGATCACTTCTAGACTGTCTGTGGCAACACGACACTAATAACATAAAGCAGATCATTCTAGGACAACTGTAGCCCATCCCCCCATCCTGGCGAGCGCTAGCGAGCTGCAATGCCCCACGCAACCATTCTGCTAGCGCCGTGAGGCGTCACACCCCCCCCAAGATATGGGACACTCAACCATGAGCCCATATCTGAACAGGCAGAATGTCGCTAGAATCTGCCACTCCTAGCCACTCTGCCACTCATGGAATGCAAGCTCAGTCTCCTCAAAAAAAAATACAACAAAATTTTATATATAAAAAAATCTTATCACCCTTCCCAAACATAATACATTAATTCATAACATTGTGCTCCCAGAGCGAGCTTTAAGAAGCACAGCCTACTGAGAGAAAATCATCTGCACTCAGTACTCAGCTACAATATTATCTTAAAATTAATTATTAAAAAGAAAGAGTTTTTATTTAATTTTTCATATTTTATTTTAATGTTGTTTTTGGCGGCTACTATAGATGTAGCCTAATTTTCTTCGAATCAAAGCCAACAACTCCTGCCCTGCGACCCTACGCTGATGCTACACACGGGAGCCAACAAGCACCAGCGCAAAAATACACCGTGAGCCAAGACAGGAGGCTATACCAACATACTGTGGTAGCCTACCCCGGATCCTCCACCCACGACAGACACTGACTGAACAGCGAGGGTTCTCCTGCAAACAAAGCCAAAACATTATCAGTGCCCCCAGCATGCCACACATCCAACTTGTGTTCTGGCAGCACAACAACACCTGGCACTGACAAACTGCCCAGCTCATCGCAAAACTGGCACCTCTCTTCGCTCTTCCCGGCAACGGGGCCTGCCAATAACCCTTCACTAGTTCTACCTTCGTGATGAGCGAGGCAGCCCCGAAGCGGTCTATGGTGTCGTCAACTCTCGGTAATGGATAGGCGTCTGTCAGGGATAATGCTTCCACACTCTTGCAATCAACACACACACGGACTCTGCCACCAAACTCAGGTTGCAAAGCCACTGGCAACGACCACTCACGATATCCCTCATACCTCAGACCCCCTCCCCACACGCTGTCCAGCTCCGCCTTCACCACAGGCTGTCGAGCAGGATTCACACGGCAGGGAACCAACTCGAGCCCTGCACTGTCTCCAGCCTCCGTGTCGGATTCTACCCCGCACATCAGGCCTGGAGAAGCAACAAACATGCGGACGGACTGCCACAGCCTAGCAAACAACTCCTTCTGTCGCTCAGGAACAAGAGGTTGCAACTCGCAGAACAACATGCCTAGTGCCCTCCCACATCTCCTTCACCATGTGGAGAGGACCCCTCACCTGATGCCCGAAAACAAGCTCATTCGGACTGAAACCGAGACTCTCTCCAGGTACTTCTCTTGCCGCGAACAAAACATACGGCAGACCAAGGTCCCAATCGTTTCCGTTCTCTGCGCAATAACATCGAAGCATGCTTTTCAGCATGGCGTGCCACCTCTCCAACACCCCTTGACTCTCCGGGTGATACGCAGAAGAGACGACAGTACTGATGCCATGCTGAATCATAGTTTGTTTGAACAGATTAGATGTAACACTAGAACCTTCGTCCGATTGCACCTCTTGCGGGTAACCATACCGCGAGCAATACAAGAGCAGGTTCCGGACAACAGTTTTCGCTGTGCCATTTCTCATTGGATATGCATCAGGATAACGAGTGGCCACATCCATGATAGTTAATAGAAATTTATTACCGGCACTAGTAGGGGTTAGGGGTCCGACCATATCAATGATGACCTTACTGAAGGGCGGTCCACTGACAGGAATGGGGTGCAACGGGGCTCTCGGAATTGTTTGGTTAGGTTTTCCAACCCTCTGGCATGTATGACACCTTGCTATCCATGTTACCACCTGCCCCTTCAACCCCGGCCACCAAAAAAAAAATTCTAAAGCCGCCACCGTTTTTCTCACCCCTAGATGTCCTGCCAGTGGTATGTCATGCGCCAACCTCAGTAGGCTATCCCTGCACTCCCGTGGCACCACCAACTGGTCCACTACTCCGGACCCCTCTTGCCAACTACGTTTAGGGTCTTGAAAACGCCTATAGAGGATGCCTTCTAAATAAAAAAAATCTCCTGGCTGCGCATCACCGTCCTCGTCGAGCTCTACAGCTCCATTAGCACACGTTTGGAGCTCAGGGTCCTCTAGTTGCAACCGACATATATCTGAGGGTGCCAAGCGATCTAACTGCTCCCGGAGCAATGCATGACCTTCCCCGATACTGGGCTGCTCCCTCTGTCTCTCTCGATGTACATAACGTTGCTGTCGTGGAGACTCGTCAAGCCCAGCCTCGTCACTCTCGATGACAGGCCCAGGGGCTACTCCAGAATTAAGTAATGGTGCTAATACTGAATCACCCAGGAGAGCCGCCGAGTCAAAACTCTTAAAACCAACTCCAGCTTTAGACTCCTCCTGTTGATCGTTCCTCCGCTGGTCTGAAGACGGAGGACTAGGCTGTGACACTTTAGTTGCCCGAGCTCGGGTGACAACACACGCCATGGGTTGTGTCTGGCACCGCTCGACCCACTCTTGCTCTTCCCTACTCACGTCGGCCGGCCTCTCGGCAACGACTAAGGGTAGAACCTCAGAAGCGGGCATTGCAAAGTCGTTGCCGAGAAGAAGGTCGACGCCCTCCACTGGCAGTTTCTCCACAATCCCGACATCCAATTCACGTGCCACACCATCCACCTCCAACTCCAACCGCACCAGCGGGTATGACCGAGTTGCATTAATACCCTGCACCACCACCACCCGAGCCGCGTTTATAGGGTAGCCAGTCAAGTTTTTCATCAGAGTCTGGGAAGCACCTGTATCACGCAAGACCTCTACTCCATGCTTGCGCCCCGCCCCGCCCACATCACGCAACCCCGCCCTCTATGGTCGCAAAAAACATCCTGAGCAGGGTTCGAGCCTCCCAGGTGCTTCTGCATTGGCTGTGCCTCAGCCTCTGACGAACTGCCCCGGGCAAACTCAGATGACTTCGGAGACACACCAATGTTGCAGGCCAAAGACACAGCTGCTGTAGGTAGTTTGCTAGGACAGACTCTTGCAAAGTGCCCCTTTTCATGACAATGATAACACTCCAACTCCCCTTTGGGCTTCCCTTGCTACTGGGAAGGGCCCGGCCCCTTCTTAAATGGGACGGTGCTAGTCTTGTGGTCAGTCTTGGTATCATGGCTCTTGTACTTGTTTGCATAAGGTATATCACTAACTCGGGGGGGTGGGGCATCACGCCCCTTGTTAGCTGCCTCGCTACGCTGGGCAAACCCGCACCCACGAATTAGTGATAGCCGGAGGTCAGCCATCTCAGCTGCCTCCTGTAGAGTTTTTGGTTGCTTTTCTTTAAGGTTTAACGTCAGTTCGCCGCCCGTGCATTTGAAAAACTGCTCTAAAAGCACCAACTGTTTAATGTCGTCAAACGTAGTAGCTTTCTCCGACCTCAGCCAATTCCCAAAAGCATCGGACAGCTCCCGGGCATGCTCCAAAAAGGTGCTCTCCCGACCCTTGGTAACACCCCGGAACTTCAACCTGTACGTCTCTGGTTGTAGTTCGTATGCTCTCAGGACAGCCTCCTTGAGTTTCTCATAGATAATACACGACTCTATAGGCAACGCATCGTAGGCTTTAAGACCCTTGCCTATTAATCTAGAGGATACAAGTGCTGCCCATTTATTCTCTGGCCACTGGTGTTCCTGGCACTTCTTCTCAAAGCGTGCGAAAAATTCTGTAACACCACTCTCATCAAACACCGGAACCAGTTTCAATAAGTGCGAGAGAGACTGCTCATGAACACGGTTACCAGCCCCAAGTCGCTGTCCCGTTGCCTCTACTCGCGACTTCTCTACGTCCATGTCGGCACAGTACCTAGTCGACTCTAAATACGCTTGGATTTTTGCTAGCTCTATGTGCTGAGACTGCTGACTGATAGTTTTTCTCTCTTCTATCTTGGCTAATTCTATTTGCTGCTGGAGCTCACCTTCCCTGATAGCCTTTCTCTTTTCGATCTTAGCTAATTCGAGCTGAAGCAATAATTCTGGAGATAACCCTTGAGGAGGTGAAGGTGCTACAATGTTTGAAATTACCGGTGGTCCCCCCAGGGGCAACCCACCCTGCCAGTCACAACCCAACTGCGGAAGCGTACCCGGGGTCGGCAAACTACTGGGATGGCTGGGAGTCGAGTGTAGGGGAAGCATGGCCGAAGGGCTCTGAGCACTCAACCCATCTCGCTCACCAGTCACCCTGCCCAGTACACACGTTATCAGGTTATCCTTGGTCATGCTGCTGGTAACCGCATGACCGATAGCTGTGGCCAGGCATTGAAGACCGTACCGATCCATACCCTCCAACCGCTCGGCAGTAACAGGCCATTTACAAAAATATCCTAGCATCCTCCTCACAGTTCACCCAATTAACCCTTTCATCATGCTGCTGTTCCTCAGTTTCGACATTACGTACTGTGTCTCCATTCTCCTCTGACCCGGTATAAGACATGATGCTCACAAAAATTTCTCACCACAATATTCAGAAAAGAAGTACCCCAAACTCTTATGTAGCACTATTCACTTGCCAAAAATGTCTGAAGACTCTCAAGTGCTATACTACTTTGCCAAAAAAAAATTAACGTGCCCACTATATTCCTCAATAAAACAAATGACCACAACAATCCTGCAATTATCTCTTAGTTCACAAGATCCTGAGCAAGGTCGCCATTTGTTACGATCCAGGTTCTCAAAGACACAGGGCTCTTCAACATTGGACTAGATAATGGCAAAATGCAACAACGGTAACACTAGATCCAACCCCTGCCTTAAACACTGGAAAACAAAACACCATTACCGCCCTGAGTCGTGCCTGGACAACGAGGTATCCTATGACTCGGTAACTGGTGCACACACACTAGGCTGACGCTCGATGAAACAGCCTATTCTCAAACAGTAAAAGATTACTCGATTAGGTTACACAAAGAAAAGATAGTTAACGTGATTAATTAACGTTACGGTAGATACTCAAATAACTGGCACTCCTGTATTAAAGAAAGTGCAATGCTAGTCCTGCAACATCAACTGGAAATTTCTGAAATAAGTCTGATGCAGGGAAGATGTTCGTAAAGAATCTTGAACAATTATGATGCAGAATACGGGTCACAATAAATGCTAGGACATATAGTAATAATAGGCAGGCGAATAATAGAGACTGCGCAAAGGTAGTAATGCTCGACAACTAAAGAAATGCTTCGCGACACAACGCAACAGCCTACTAGGGTTGTGCAACTCAACAACAACCTCGGCTCAAAAGTGCAGTGAATAATAATGTGGCATACATATAATAATGGGGGCTTATCTCTAACCAGTGTCTGCTTAGTTAATAAAGTCTAGCTGGGGTACCAAGGCAGGGCAACAATGGGCGAGCATGCGGCTCGTAGACTAACGTTGTCCGAAGGTGGTATAATGAAGATTACGTTATATGACGGGGATGCTCTCTTGATAAATCTAGGTCTCTAGTACCTAGTTCTATCCTGGCGATCCCTCAGAAGTCAACACAAAGAGGCAGCACTATGTTGTGAGGGATAGGCTATGGCCCTCTCACACCACAGTGCTGTGCTCGCAAAGTAAACCCACCCGAAGACAACCTAGGCTCCCACAGTACCTGTCGATGTCGTGCAGGGGTTAGCTAACACTGCACACATCGGAGACAACGACACAGTAACCTTACCCCCAGTCTAGCTTTAAATAACTAAGCAGAATCACTCAACACCCTGCCAGGGTGACATATACCGCTCTACAACCTTCCCGAGAGACACACACGGAAAAGTCTGTCTCTCCAAACCTCATTAAAGCCTAATACATAGAAATATCTGAGAGCTTCGCGTACAATACGACTGGCCGACGGTGAACGTCTATGCTGAAACCAGAAGGGATGTTGAGTTTAATAAAGATTAGAGAATGAGAAAGGAGAAGTCGAGAGAGAGAAATAGTATGCAAAGTGGCAAGTATGGGGGACAGAATTGCAAAGGATGTAGACGATACGCGTGTCAGGCCAGCTCTGAGCTTGGTAAAAAACCATGAGGCCGCGACGGGAAGGGACTAGTTGACCACCCGGCCGCCAACGCCGTCAGCGCTCAAGCGAGCCGCGTCACAGCCCACCCCCTGCTGCCAGGTGTACTCCCTCACCCGCTCTCGCTCGCCTCCCACACAAGCAACATTTATATTATAGCGAATATAAAATATAAGGCGCGGTCACAGACCAAAACAAAGATCACTTCTAGACTGTCTGTGGCAACACGACACTAATAACATAAAGCAGATCATTCTAGGACAACTGTAGCCCATCCCCCCATCCTGGCGAGTGCTAGCGAGCTGCAATGCCCCACGCAACCATTCTGCTAGCGTCGGGAGGCGTCACAACCATTTTCTGTCTCCGTCTTTAATGTCACCCGCGTCTGGCAGACTAGGTCGACCAGCTAAACGCTCGGGATGGAGCATATACCAAATTTAATAAATAATAAATGTGTTCCCCCCCCCTTTTAGAAAAATGCTACTACCACAGGTACCCACTAACATCAGGGATAAGAAATCAATGATTAACTAAATATTTACAGCTTTAGCTTCATTCTTGTACCTAAATTCTCCCTATTATTTGATAATTTAGGCCATTTTTATGTTTCTGTCCTTTAATGTCACCCGCGTCTAAAAGACCAAGTAGACCAGCTAAATGCTCGGGACGGACGGAGCCTATATGACATTTAATTCAATAATAAATATATTCCCTCCCCCTACTAGCGTGCGTTCCCACGTATTAGGTAAATTATATTGTGGACTTAATGTTTTCAACTAATTATTCATATGAATTTGTAGCAAATAATGGTACGCATATAATGCTAAAGATTAACAGCTAAATTGAGTATGTGTTAGGCTATATCTAAATATAATTTTGATTGTTGAAAATTAGTCTTCAGTATAAACATTAATAATAGTCCAGAAAATAATTACCCATTTTCCAAAATGACTGATACACTCTTGAGAAAATCTATGGTGGGGAAATCAGGCTGGGTAACTAGAGCATTAAATGATTGCCAGGAGGTAAAAAGAAGTGACCCCTGTCCAAGGGAGCTGTTAAAATCTCAAATCCAAGATCTTAAAACCCGGTGGGCTAATTATGAAGAGTCTTGCAATAAATTGGAGGACTTTTGCATCAAACACGAACAATCTGAAAGGTTTGAGGAATTACAGCAAGCCTATGCAAATGCCCGTGAAAATTATTTGGATCAACTAGCTGGGTTCGAATCCTTGGCGACAGAGACAGTTACCGAAACAGGGAGTAATGGTACCAGTAATGGTACTGCGGCTCCGGGACAACAAAGCTTTAAGTTGCCACCTATAACCTTACCTGAATTTGATGGGCAATCTGATTGGAATACCTTTTGGGACAAATTTAAAGGTTTAGTTCATGACAGGTTAGATATTTCTGCAGCAAATAAATGTTCATACTTGTTGGGTCAACTTAGGGGTTTTGCATTGGATTTTATCAAGGAACTTCCCATAACAGATGCCAATTATACAGCAGCTCTAGACGTACTCAACGAGAATTTTGAAGATACGGAGTTGACTCTACAGCGCCTAGTTTACAAATTGCTGGAGTTATCAGGACCAAAGCATACATACCAGGATCTTCAGTCATTCCGGATCAGCTTGAATTGTGTTTTGAAATCACTTAGTACCCAGAAAGATCTTGATTCAGCTTCTTGGCTCTTGAACCATATTGTACAACAAAAGCTCTCTCAGAAAACCTGTGATGAATTGTACCACAGGCATAAGAAGAACTACTTCACGTATGAAGAGATAGAAGAGGGTTTAAGAGAGCTGTGCAAACACATGCAGGTTTCCAAGAAGGATAGCAGTATCAAGGAAGGAGAGAACAAGGTTAAATATGCAAAAGTGTCTACAACAGGGACTAAGGAAAAAGCAAACCCGTTCAAGAAGGAAGAGGTTGGTACCTATGTGACATCCGTCCAGCAGAATAATCAAACTAATACAGTATCTAAAACAAAAGGTGTTTGGGAGAGAAAAAATTCCCGTCTCAATTCTCCAGTGACCCAAGAAGTAACCAGAGATATTAACCCCACACCAGGGGTACTACTATAGGTAGTAGGGGTAGGCAGCCCCGCCCAGGGAAGTACTACCGCCAAGGTTTCGGGAGACTCAGGGAATAGCCTGAATTCCATTTTCTCTCCCAGGCCTTGGTAGCTGGATACATATCTTTCTGCCTCACACATCAGGGGTATCAGGAAAACCCTCTTTATATAACATACACATCCAACTTCACGACATTGCCCTACATCGCTATCCTCTATCCATAAAATACTACTCTTCCCACTACATATCATACATGTAACACCATACACTTACCTTATAAATATGGCAGTACAATTGTTAAGAGCAAACCTGGTGGTCCCTCGGATATCCACCCCCGGCAGGGTTGGGTATTGACACAGGGCCCTCCCGGTCGTCATCATGCGACTGTGTCAAGAGCATTGCAACGTCCCAAAGCTGCTTGTCAGTACAGCTATTTCTTTAGTAATATAAGGGGACTTCACTCTAACATCAATTCTGTACACCAATTTCTTCAAGCAGAATCCCCTACTCTCCTTTTTTTGACAGAGACTCAAGTAACATCCACATCTGACACATCTAGATTTAATTTTCCAGGTTATCAACTGCTCCAAAATTTCAGACCTAAAGGTGGTGTATGTTGCTTCGCAAAATCTGAAATTGCCCTGGAGGAGGTTACTAGTTTCAATTGTCCCTATTTTGATTATTCTATATACAAATTAATTTCTGCTGGTAAATTTAAATACATATGTTGCATCTACCGTTCCCCAAATACTCCTCCAGAGCAAAGTCTTTTTGATTCTCTGTCCTCACAACTCAGTGTCCTCAACTTAAATGCTTCTTCTGAAATCACTGTGTTGGTTGATTTTAATGTCCATAATGTTGAATGGCTCACTCATTCAGCCAGGACTGATGATGCTGGTCTTGAATGTGAGCTATTTGCAGACTCATTTAATCTCATTCAACTAGTCAACCAACCCACCCATGTACCAGATAATCCTAATCATAATTCCCACCTACTGGACTTATTTTTAACAACCAATTCAGAAAATTATGATGTTACAGTGAGGTCCCCAATTGGATCTTCTGATCACTGTCTGATACAGGCCACCTGTCTATCACTTACCACACCTTCCCACTCTGAACCTGTTTTGGTGACTAAATGGCATTACGATAGGGCAGACTGGGAGGGTCTTCAAGGTTTCTTTATTGATATTCCCTGGACCTCTTTCTTTTCTAATGATGCACACTCCACCTTGAGCCACATACAAGATTTTGTAAAAATTGGAATGGAAACTTTTATTCCTCATCAAAAGTACAGTAAAAGATCTAATTCACCTAAATGGTTTGACCATAATTGTGCTAGAGTAACTGAACAAAAAGCAATAGCCTACAATGCATTCACGAGATCAAAAACACATGAAGCCTTTAATTACTTTAGAAACATCAGAAATCATGCCAAAACTGTATTAAACCTAACTAAATCAAACTTTCTCCATAAGCAGGCAAATAAACTTCTAAATAATCCAAATGATAACAAAATATTTTGGTCTACTCTTAACTCATTCAAATCCAACTTCACTACTGCTTCATCCATTCCACCATTAAAATCTCCGACTGGCAATCTTGTAAGTGACCCACGAGGTAAAGCTAACCTTCTTGCGGATATTTTCTCCACCAACTCAACCTTAGATGAAATAAATCAAGATGTCCCTGTACTTAATTTTAATTCGCCTGAAATTCCCTCACTTAAGATCCACACCAGACATGTCAAAACTATTTTGCGGAATCTCTCAGTAGATAAGGCTCCTGGTCCAGATGAAATTCCTCCAATAGTACTTAAGAATTGCTCCTTGGTGCTCGCTCCTGTATTGGCAAAATTTTTCCGTCTGTGTACTCATACCTCATGCTTCCCAGTACCCTGGAAAGAAGCAAACATCCATCCAGTTCCTAAGAAAGGTGCCTCTTCAGATCCGTCAAACTACAGACCAATAGCTATAACTTCCACTCTTGGCAAAGTTTTTGAAATTATATTAAATAATCACATAATTAAGCATCTGGAGAATAATAAATTAATCAGTGATAGGCAATATGGTTTTAGACGATGTCGATCAACTGCAGACATTCTTTGCCTTCTTACGCATCAAATCAACCAAGCTACAGACCAATATGGTGAAACACATACAATAGCACTGGATATATCAAAGGCATTTGATAGAGTCTGGCATCAATCCTTATTGTCGAAGATGTCACACTACGGCCTTGCATCATTAGTTCCACTAATTTCTTCTTATCTTCATAACAGAAAAATATGTGTAATGGTAGATGGCCTTTATTCTCAATTTCACTCAATAAATGCTGGTGTTCCCCAGGGATCAGTTTTGGCCCCAACTCTGTTCCTCATTCATATCAATGATCTCATATCTACCACTCATAATCCAATACATTCCTACGCAGATGACTCAACACTCCACAGTTCCTTCACATTTACCAATTCTTTCACCCAACCCGATCTTATAAATTCAAAAATAAACACTGCAATTTCTCTGAACCAGGACCTTTCTAGAATTAATGAATGGGGACAAGAGAATCTAGTTTCCTTTAATGCACAGAAAACCAAGTACATTAAATTTTCTAACCGACAGAATCTCACTGACTCCCATATATTTGTTAATGATGTAAATATTCCCACTTCCCCTAGTATTGACATTCTCGGTGTAACATTAACTACTAACTTGAGCTGGACACATTATGTTAGAAGCATTGCTAAGAATGCCTCTAAAAAACTGGGACTCCTGTACAGAGTTCGAGAATTCTTCACTGACGAGCAGTTGGCCGTAATATATAAAAGTCATGTGCGCTCTCAGATGGATTACTGTTCACCTCTGTGGGGTGGAAGTGGAGTGGTTGCATTGAGGCAGTTGGACAAAATTCAAAATAAAGCTATTAGATTAACCCTTAAAAAGCGGCTCACCACATAAGTCGTATTTAATAAAGCTGGACTATGTGGCGGCGCTCGACATAGGTCGAGTGGCAATTTCAGCACGTAATGTTGCTGAGAGAGAGAGACAAGTGGTGGCAGGAGACTAGCGAGCGTATGACTGCTCCAGACCACCGCGGAGAACCTACTGACACGAATCTCAGCTCCCTCCTCCCTCTCTCACTCGCTACATACTGAATTATATGGGGAAAGTGGCTAATTACCTGCTTTTTGCACTCGCGTTGCACGGTTATTGCAAGAAAACTATCCATCATACAAGGATCGTTATGGTGTCATTCGAAAGCTCTGTTTATGCCCTTTCAGGGATAGATACTTGTTTTACGTTCTGGGTCTTATTTAGGCATGAAAATGATCACGTAAACAGCCCTATTTTGGCTAAAAACACCCCGCTGGGCGGTACATATAAATAAACCGCATAGGCCGCTGAAGAAGGGTTAATCAATAACCCTGCAATCACACAGGACCTTCCTACATTAGCCATACGAAGAAATGTTGCATCCCTTGCATTATTCTACAGATATTTTCACAGCAATTGTTCCGAGGAACTTGCTTCAATTGTGCCGCCTCTCCACATCTTTCCCCGTAGAACTAGGGCAGCTGAGAGCGCCCATGAATTTACACTTTCTCCTCCACAATGCAGAACTTCTGCTTATCAAAATTAATTTATCCCCAGAGCTACTACTCTTTGGAATTCACTTCCCTCGAATTGCTTTCCACAAACTTACAATCTACAAATGTTTAAATCCAGTTGTTACAAACATTTTATGAATGGAGGATGCCTTTAGGCACATGGACCTTTTTGTTTTATCTGTGTTTTTCCTTCCTCCGTTCATTGTCTCTTAAAAAAAAAAAAAAAAAAAAAAAAAAAAAAAAAACGGGTGTGTATGTTATGTTCAGAACAACATTCCACAGTGTATTGTAGGACTTACCCAAATAATCTTAAGGCTAGACTTCCACGACTCATCGAACTAGGTAAGTGTCTTGTTTGCCTTAGCACAAGACATTCTACTGAGGAATGTGCCACTAAATTAAATGTATGTTTTCGGTGCAAGACTGGTGTACATCATACCGAATTGTGTCCCAAGATCAGTGAAGTACAACCCAAACCGATAAGTGTAAATATGACCCTGACCACTGGGAACCCAATGCATACGCCGGCAGCTACTCCTACAGCCGAGATTCAACTGATCAGAGGAAAAGAGGTTATGCCGGTCAAAGCACTCTTTGATACTGGAGCGCAAAAGACCTTCATTGCCGGAAATGTTGTCAGAGCCATGAATTTGCCAACAGTAGGAAGAGTGAACATGGCAATAACTGGATTTTTGTCAAATAAGGAAACACAAACATTTGATGTGGTTAAAGCCCTGATTAAATTGGGCAAATATAAATGTAAAGTGACTGCGGTGGTTAAGGAAGGCATGAACACTTCTGTGGTAAATAAGGGTTTAAAGGAAGCATCTAACTTCTTAACAAAGAAGGGTGTTCAACTAGCAGACCGAACTATAGAGTCTGACGTAGTAGGTCCAATTCAACTGATCATCGGCTCCGACTATTGTGGTCGCTTCTTGCGAAAAATGACTCGGAAACACGGTATCCAGTTAATTTCTTCATCAGTTGGATATATAATCATGGGATCTCTACCCACATGTGGCCCAAGTGAATCAGACAACCGGATGGATCCAGTCTTTGTGACTCCGGCACAATCTCTGGTGGTGGCTAGAATTGGTGCAGAATTAATACCATCACAACTAGGAGACATTCTAGAAGAGCAACAAGAACCTGTTCACAAACTTTGGGAACTGGACACTGTGGGAATAGAAGCAGATCTTCCCACCCCTGAAGACATCTTATCATATAACCACTACCTAGACACAGTTGAGTATAAGGATGGCCAGTACTGGGTAGGACTTCCATGGATGATAAATGCCCCTGAATTACCAACTAATTACCTAACTAACTTCAAGATGTCAATTAAATAAAATGGTGGAGAGATTGCGTCAACATCCTGAACGACTGGACATTTATCATAAAATAATTCAAGAACAGTTGGAAAATTACTTTATTGAGGAGGTCCCAGGTGAAATAAACCATAAAGAGGGTCATTACCTTCCTCATCATGCTGTAAGTAAGGACTCCAGTACTACCCCCATCAGAGTGGTATTTAACTGCAGTTCTCGAGCAGCGAAGAATGAAGCAAGTCTAAACGATTGTCTCTATGTAGGACCAAATCTGACTGAAATACTGGGTGATGTACTATTAAAATTCAGGACGAAGAGATTTGGGTTTGTGGCAGATATCTCCAAAGCCTTTTTGAGAATAGGGTTAAAGGAGCAGGACCGCAAATTCACAAAGTTCCTTTGGCCTGAAGATCCTTTTCAGCCTGGTGGGCGGATAAAAGAATACCGCTTTCGGTCAGTGTTGTTTGGTTCCTGCTCTAGTCCTTTCTTGTTGTGCAGCACTTTGAGATATCATTTCCAGAAGACAGAGAAACCGGAAATGGTTCAACTGTTTTACATGGATAATCTTCAGGGCGTTGCCGACAGTGGAGAAGAGGTGTTTGAAATCTACAATTTGGCAAGGCAAGAATGTAATAAAGCCAATATGCCACTACAAAGTTGGAATTCAAACTCTCATATTCTTTTGGACCAGATAAGAAGAGACTATCCTGACTATCAAATACCAGAATATCAACCAGTACTAGGATTGCTGTGGAAAACAACTACTGATGAGATGTCTCTAAAGCCCCTCAAGTTTCCCGATGTAAAACTCACAAAACGTACACTCTTAAGTCAGGTCTCTATGATGTTCGACCCATTGGGCATATTTAGTCCCATATCAATTAAAGGGAAGATTTTAGTTCAGGAGGCCTGGAGAGAAGCACTGAGTTGGGATACTCCATTACCTGAAAAGTATACAGAAGAGTGGAACAAATTGCAGGTGGAATATGAGAAGGTATCCTTAGTCAAGTTTCCTAGAAGATGTGATCCTACCTCTGATAATGAGTGTGCTCAATTGCACATATTTTGTGATGCCTCATCTAAGGCGTATGGTGCAGTAGCTTATTGTGTCACTGAAGTCTGTTGTTTTGTTTTGTTTGTAAACAAACGCTCTCTTCTTAGTTGATATAAAATCGTAGCCCCTAATTTTACCCATTACCTACTGTAGTAAGTATCAATTTAACTGCCTTGTATGTAAGTAAAGCTTTGCATATTAATTTGCTAATAAACAATATTGTGTACTAACTAACCTGCCTACAGGAACGAACGCCGACGCCATTTTGTAAACAAACTTTTTTTGGGGATTATACATATTATATTCCAGCCAATTTTGTAGTAAATTTAAGTGCATTCATTTATCTTTTCCCCCTAGATATATTCTTGACTTTTCTCCTCAGAGTGATTTTACTTTAAGCTAAGGGTGGTATTTGTACAAACTAACCTAGCCTAACCCAACCTGCCAAGCTTTTAACCTAATCCAAACCTAGCCTAGCCTATAGCCAGCCAATCTGTTGTTCTTATTAACTCTAGTAGATATTGTATTTAGTATCCTACTGTAGCTATATATATCTGTAATTTTAGTTGTTGCTTGCACGATCTTGTAGTAACCTTTGACTGATACATTTTGTTTTGTTTTATCTAAAAAGAGTAGGCTACTGCTTTACTAGGCTACAGTGACACCAGGGCCATCTGTTGATACAGTATATTAACCCCTTGTGTGCGGTCACACTTTATTTTATATAATCTCTATTTGGTGAATTGTATATTTAGTTACATATTCTGTTATATATATATATTTGTTTAAGGTTAGGTTATCACACCTGGTAGCCTATTTCTGCGTATTTCAATTTTATTATTTTCGGTTAGGCTATTCAACGCTGGTAGCCTATTGGTGCGTATTTAAATTTTTTAAAAACTTTTGGTTAGGCTATCGCCCCTGGAAGCCTAATTCTGCGTATCTCAAATTTGTTGTTTTCGGTTAGGCTATCACCCCTGATAACCTATTGTTGTGTATTTCAACATTGTTTTCGGTTGAAGTGATTGAAGTGTTTCTAAAGTGAGTGAAGTGTTTTAAAGTGAGTGAAGTGTTTTAAAGTGAGTTAAGTGTTTTAAAGTGAGTGAAGTGATCTGAAGAAACTGACTGTTTCCATGCCTCGCACTTGTACGAACTGCGCCAGTAGGTTTGGTGAGTCCATGTTTGTTACTGTCGATCTTCAAATCTGCCGTCTCTGCCGTCTCTGCCAGCAACAAGAGAATTTGACAGTGAAATTAGATGAAGCCTACAACAAGATCAACGTCCTCACCATGAAGCTGGAATCACTCCAAGAGTTTGTAACACTCAACGTTGGAGTACCACAAACTTCAATTGTCACCGCAACTCCAGCAGCCACCAACGCCCCAACGTCAACTGCCAACAATTCAACGCCTGCAGTAGCCATTTCATCTGATGGTTCCGATACTCAAGAAACAAATAGTAACTCTCTTCCCCCTCAAGACAACTTCCGTGTTGTGAGGAACAACGTTTGCCCCAAGACCAGGAAACCCATACCGATTACCGAGTGTCAAAACCGCTTCCAGATACTCGCAGACTCAGATGACGAAGCGGAAATGGAAGAAGTCCGGCTCGTGGGAGACTCGATGATACGTGGTCAGCACACAGAGTTTTGCGCCAGAGCACCTAAGACCAGGAAGCGTTTTTGTATCCCTGGTGGTGGTGTGGACGACGTAGTTGCTGCAGTTGACGAAGTATCTAAGCTGGCCCCTGCTAGTACAATGTACGTCATCCACGTTGGATCCAACGATGTACAGCGAACCCGGTCGGAAGATTTGCTTTTAAAGTACCAGCAGCTAATCAAGTCGTTTAAGGAGACTCCAGGTTTTTTTTGGGCTCTGGTCAAAATTTCAAGTTTTTTGTTCTCTCTGTAAACTGCTTCTTTCAACATATGAGAATAGCATAGGAAGGAACAAAAATACATATTGCATCCATAACCCCCAGGGGCGGGGGTTTGCCCAGGACCCCCCCAAAACTGAATAAAATTCAGTCAATCACAAAAAAAAAGAAAAATGTGTCTGTAGTCTAAAGGGCTTCTCTAAGCAATAGAAATGATCATATGAGGGCATAAACACCCTTATTACATCCCTAAGGTACCCCGTTGGGGTGCCCAATATCAAGGATTGTTGTCCAATTCGAGTGAATATATTCTTAAAATGTGGGTGTAAAATAAATGTTAAATTAGTTAGCCATCAAAGGTCATTTTCTATAGGTAGAGCTCCCCATAGAAAACATTTATGTAGGAGGGGTAACAAAACTAGACCACCAGAATAGATTTACATTTCTCTAAAAGTTACAAATTAAATTGCTAGTAATTACTTTTTGGCCCTAACGAGTCTATTAACTGGATTTGGTATTGCCCAAATGCAATCCCCATCTAACCACAGCAAATTGACATATAAAAGAACATTCTCTCGTCGTTTTTTCGGCGATTTCCCGCAAATTTAGGAGATATGACCCCTTGAAAGTCACATTTCAGCTCTACCCCAAACTAATGGTACAAAATATTTTTTTTTCACCACCTTCTATTATTTATAGGGGAGAAAGCTGACGCTACTTTGTAGGGGATACTTGTAGGATACGCCATGCCCAAATTGGGGGAAATTTTGAAAAAATTCAGTGAGTTAATACGTTTTTGTGAAATTCTGCGCTCACGCGGACGTACATAGAGAGCTGATTTTCTCATCGAGTCAACGTTACACCATGACGGTACATGTGGCAAAAGGCCAGCAATGAGCCTCTAATAGAAGCTGAGATAAAAATCATCCTGGAGTCTCCCCTTAAGGAGAAGTCATCAAGGATCATCGTCTCAGGAATCGTCCCCCGGCTTGGTGTAGAGAGCCGATTTTACAACATAGCCACCAGCACAAATCGTTGTCTAGCAAACCTCTGCAGGAAGGAAAACGTGGGATTCGTCGACACCTGGGACAATTTCTACTACGATGACTATTTGTTTTCGGACGATGGAGTTCATCTGAACCAGGTGGGAGCAGCACGTTTTGGGCGTCTTCTCAACGATGCGGTGAAGGATTTTCGGAGAAGAAATAGACTCAGCACAGGACAACCAGGAAGGAGGACCGAAGACAGCGAGGGCGGCAACCTGCGAAGGAATTAAATGCTAATCTGTCAAGAACCGCGAATTTGGATAAAGCTCCACCAACACGACCCAAATTCAAAACCGCCAGGGATAACGACTGAGGACCGATGTCAGCCATGAATGTAAATGTAGATCCGATCAGAACCAAAAATGTGATTAAAGAACGTTCTGTGAGTTCTAAAACCGCAACTTTAAAGGTTTTCTATGCAAACGCTCGTAGCATACGCAATAAATTTTCAGATTTAGAGGAACTAGTGTTTACTGAAAATTATGATGTGATTGGTATAACAGAATCTTGGCTCAATACAGTAGATAGAGACTTTTTAGCAGAGTATTCACTTCCCGGTTATGTAATGTTTGAGAAAAGCCGAATAAATAAAAATGGAGGTGGCGTTTTATTTTATATCAAAGAAAGTCTTAACCCGACCCTCTTGTCAAAACCTCAAATTGTGAACGTCGACACATCTTTTGTGCTAATAAAGAATAATAAAGGTACAACAATAATACTTGCATTAATATACAGACCTCCAGCTCAATCAGTGCAAACTGACCGAGAAATTTATGAACAAATTGCAGATGTAAGTAACTCACAAGATACCGTATTTTTTGGCGACTTTAATTTACCTGTGACCAAGTGGGGCGATACTCTTACTTCACACTCCGGACATGACTTGTATACGAACTTGCAAGAGAGTTCGCTTTATCAATTTGTTCGAACACCGACCCGAGGTAATAACGTTCTTGACAGTGTACTTGCAACAAAAGAAGAATTAATAGAGAATTTGAATGTTGGTGATGAATTCAGTAACAGCGACCATCGTACGATAACTTTCACTTTAAACTTTACTAGTAACGAACCAAATAGTAGCATCGAAAAAGTCCCTAATTTCAAGAAAGCAAACTTTCATAAACTTAGAGCTATGTTTAAAGAAACTGACTGGAGCTTTTTAATTAACAATAACGACATAAATACATCTTGGAAGTTATTCGAAACCACTTACCTAAAAGCAGTGCAAGACTGCATACCATCGAAAATACGGCGTCCAGGCCATAATAATAAGCCCAAATGGTGGAATAAAGATATTTCAAACTGCCTGCTTGCTAAAAAATTTGCTAATGATAGATTAAAATCCTCACAAAATGACAAAGAACGGGTGAAATTTGTAGAGCTACGACGCAAAGCCAAAAAGTTAATTAAGCAAAGTAAAAATACCCTAGAGTTACATATTGCGAATCAAAGTAAAACAAACCCGAAAGAATTCTATAGTTATATCAGAAAGAAAAAAGTAGTTACTTCAACTGTTGGACCGTTAGTCGATGAAAATGGAGAATACACCAAAGACGAAGTACAAATGAGTAATGCCCTCAATACCTTCTTTGCATCAGTTTTTACAACAGAAGACCTCAGTGATATCCCTACACCATCGCCGATTCAGATTGATAATTCAGATGTTCTAAGCAATATCACCGTTACAGAGAGAGAAGTATTGAATTGTTTAGATAAACTCAAGGTAAATAAAACGCCTGGACCTGATACAATCTCGCCTAGAGTTCTAAAGGAAGCTAAGGATGAGCTCTCCAAACCACTGACATTACTATTCAATAAATCCTTGCAGTCTGGAACTATGCCTGATCAGTGGAAGATAGCCAACGTAACACCGATATTAAAAAAAGGCAGCAAATCCCTACCCAGTAACTATCGTCCAATTAGCTTAACCTCAGTTGTATGTAAAATGCTACAAACGGTCATAAGAGACAGACTCGTAAATCATTTAGAGGAAAATAACATACTTAAAGATACTCAACACAGCTTTCGTAAAAAACGTTCCTGTTTAACCCTTTCACGCACATATGACGCAGAGGTTGCCAGATTACCAATAAGAAATAGAGTTCTCTCACTCTTATAATTACCTCTCCAAAATTAGTTTTCTGCCCACAGCTAACTCAAAGACAACTGCAGAGGTTGAAGTAACTAAACTAAAGGTTTCTAAATACCCCTGATGGTAACAAAGGCTTTAACCCTTAAAAAGCGGCTCACCACTTAAGTCGTATTTAATAAAGCTGGACTATGTGGCGGCGCTCGACATAGGTCGAGTGGCAATTTCAGCACGTAATGTGGCTGAGAGAGAGAGACAAGTGGTGGCAGGAGACTAGCGAGCGTATGACTGCTCCAGACCACCGCGGCGAACCTACTGACACAAATCTCAGCTCCCTCTCTCACTCGCTACATACTCAATTATGTACCGAAAGTACCGAATTACCTGCTTTTTGCACTCGCGTTGCACGGTTATTGCAAGAAAACTATCCATCATACAAGGATCGTTATGGTGTCATTCGAAAGCTCTGTTTATGCCCTTTCAGGGATAGATACTTGTTTTACGTTCTGGGTCTTATTTAGGCATGAAAATGATCACGTAAACAGCCCTATTTTGGCTAAAAACACCCCGCTGTGCGGTACACATAAATAAACCGCATAGGCCGCTAAAGAAGGGTTAAAGTATCCCCAATAGGCTCAAAATCGCGTCATATGTCGGAGAGGGTTAACAAACCTCTTAGACTTCTTTCACGATATCCTCAACCTCTACGATGAGAGTAAAGCTGTAGATATTATATACCTTGATTTTCAAAAGGCCTTTGACAAAGTTCCCCACAAACGTTTACTGCTAAAACTAAAAGCGCATGGAATACAAGACGGTGTGTTGAAATGGATAGAAAATTGGCTCAGCGACAGAAAGCAAAGAGTAGTCATAAATGGTAAGGCATCTAAATGGACCAATGTAAGTAGCGGGGTACCCCAGGGATCGGTACTAGGACCAATTATCTTTCTAATTTACATCAACGACCTAGATGAGGGTCTCACCTGTACAATCTCAAAATTTGCTGACGATACAAAAATTGCAAATAGCGTACTCTCAAAAGATCAAGTTGACGATATGCAACACAATCTAGATAAATTGTCACATTGGGCCCAAATTTGGCAAATGAGTTTCAATGCGGATAAATGTAAAGTACTACATATCGGATACCTAAATGAGAAAGCAAACTATTCGATGAATGGCACTCAGCTTAAGAATGTAAACAGAGAAACCGATCTGAGAGTAACAATATCGAGTAACCTAAAACCGAGTCAACAATGTTCAGAAGTTGTTAAGAAGGCAAACAAAATAATTGGCTTTATAGGCAGATCATTTGAGCATAAATCCAAAGACGTAATCCTAACCCTTTACAATTCCTTAGTCCGCCCTCTTCTGGAATACTGCGTTCAATGCTGGTGCCCTTATTACCAAAAAGACATAAACAAGCTAGAACGAGTTCAACGTAGAGTTACCAAAATGATACCTAGCCTAAAGAACAAACCATACGAAGAGCGTCTTAGAGAATTAAATCTATTTCCTTTAACCCAGCGCAGATTAAGAGGTGACTTAATTCAAGTGTTCAAAATCATCAAAGGCATCGACAATATGAACTGTAGTAAGTACTTCACTATCGACCAAGCTAATTACACGCGGGGAAACGGTTGCAAAATTATTGGTAAATCTTTTAACTCACACGAATCTAAGAATTTCTTCTTCAATCGAGTTGTCAACTTGTGGAATGGGCTTCCCCGAGACGTTATAGACTGCAGCACCGTTGATTCATTTAAATTCCGCCTAGACAAATATCTCGCATCAAACCCGTGACTGACTGCGTTTGTAAATGAATAACTTTATTTTATCCTCCCCTCAGTTACTAACCCATATGTCCCTACTAACTTCCTAGTCCTGCCACGTTAGTGGCAGGGCAGTAGTTCCCTTTCCAATGTTCCCTTACCCACTCTAAACCACTGTTTGGACACTTGATCCTCAGTGTTTTGGAGGAAAAGCAGCCTAGAAGGGTCACTAGATCTGTTGTTGCTTGATTTCCTTTGAAGTCCGATCTACTATGATTATGTCCAAATCCCGAGTAGCGCCATTAAAACAACGTACCCTTCCACAGTTGGAGCTGACCGCTGTTGTATTGGGAACTAGGTTAGCTACTTATTTGAATGGTATGTTTCCCTTTTTAGGTGAGACATATATATGGACAGATAGTGAGATATGTTTGCACTGGATAGCTAAGGATGATAGTCACATAGTTTATGTGCGTAACAGAGTACACAAAATAAAGGAACTGCAAATGAACTATACATTCATGCATGTTAAGTCCAAGGATAATCCGGCTGACTTGGTGAGCCGAGGTGTTGGTGTCAAGAAACTGATTAACGAAACTCTGTGGTTTCAGGGTCCGGTTTGGCTACGTCAGAGTGATTGGCCAGAACAAAAATCATACCAGAAGGTTAATGATGATAAAGTTCATATGGACCCAATAATTATCCCAGAGCCTTCAGTGATTGACATCACCAAGTTCTCCAATTTGGACAAACTATTAACTGTAACTAAATTTGTGTTTAAGTTCCTGAGCAAGAAGGTAAAGATGGATGAATTAGACCCACTTATCTACTAGATCAGAAGGATACAAGCTGAAAAGTATGAGGAGGAATTAACACAGCTACGTAAACCCAGTCCCAAGCCAACCAAAAGAATGAAGGACCTTGGGCTGTATCTAGAAAATCAAGAATTAATATGTTGTCGAGGTCGTATTGGTAAAGCTGATCTACCCCTCAAAACTCGGCATCTGATCCTATTGCCCAAGGATTGCGACCTCACCAAATTGATGGTTTTAAAAGCGCATGAAACCACTAAACACGGTGGGGTAGCAGACACTCTAGCCTATATGCGACAAACATATTGGATACCCCAGGGACGACAAGCTGTTAAACGCTGTATCAAGAATTGCATTATTTGCAAGAGGTATACAGCTATCGCTATTCCTTACCCTGGACCACCAGCTCTTCCGCCAGGCCGCATTCACCAAAGGACACCGTTTGAGGTAACAGGTATAGATTATACTGGTGCCATCACTCTCACAGGAGATGATGGTCCACCCAAGAAGGTTTACATATGTCTATTCACCTGTACCAGCACTCGGGCTATCCATTTGGAAATAGCGGAGGACATGAGCTCGGAAACCTTTATAAATTTATTTAGAAGATTTTCCGCTCGGCGAAGTTGTCCCAGACGTTTGATTAGTGACAATGGGACAAATTTTGTGGGCACATCACCGTTGGTTTCTGAACTATTAAAGAGCAACGCAGTACAGCAAATGTTGGATTCTAGAAGTTGTTATTGGTCATTCACAACTCCCAGAGCCCCTTGGCAAAATGGATTTACAGAGAGAATGATAGGTATCGTGAAATCGTGCCTGAAAAGGGTTCTTCACAAGTCCAAGGTCACCTTGGATGAGTTAAGAACTGTTGTCACCGAAATAGAAACCAGAGTAAATAATCGACCACTAACGTATCAAGATGACTCCAATCTGGAAATTGAGGCCTTAACACCAGCTCATTTATTATATGGTAGGCGATTGGACCCAGTACCCCGTTTGGACGGGACCGAGGAATTAGTGGATCCCTCCGTTAATGAAGCAGATGCACACTTGCGACGAAGCTACCATAAACTCTGCAAAATACTGGACGCCTGGAACAAACATTGGGCATCTGAGTATATCTTGAGCTTACGGGAGAGGTATTATGGTGCGAATTCTGCTAGTAACCGTCACAAACCGGTAGTGGGAGACATAGTCTTGTTGAAAATGGACCAACCTCACTCTAAATGGCCCTTAGCAAGGATCCAAGAAGTCTATCCTGATTCCGAAGGAGTTATCAGAACCGTTAAGGTTGTATCTCGAGGACAAACCACTCTCCGAACTGTAGATCGTCTCATACCTATGGAACTCGCCATCCCACCGGAAGAAGAACAGCAACCCATGGTAATAGGGAGCCCAAGACCACCACGAGCAGCTGCTGCGGGGTCTAGAAGAAATTGCCGTGATTTGTTAGCCGCAGGTGATATAACATGATGCGACACATCATACTTCGCCGGGCCCCAATCTGTGAGAAATAAATTGACTACACCGGTATCTGGGGAATGTTGGCAACAACCTTCCGATAGGGTAACCTCACTAGAGTGAACAATTTCCTACCAGAACCCGGTGATTGTATATATTGTAGAGATTAATTAATGTTAGGTAATTTAGTACTGTATAAGATTATCTTGATCAAGTTAATTTAGTTATAAAACCTAGTAGAAATAAGTTTAGAAGAACTGTAAAGAGGATCAGTTTAAATATTCCCGCGACCGCATACGCGATCCACCGTTTGCTTTAGGGTCGTTAATATCTTGATATTATGTTCACTAAATCGTTGTGAAACGATGTTCACCTTTATAATTATATAATTTAAATGCTGATAATTATTTATATGATTTCGTGCAGAGGGAATGAACCCTTGGTAACGAATTAATATATAGTTTATTTAGAGTCGGAAATTGAAGTTCCGATCAGACGCTGGTAAACATCTGAACGGTAGAGACGTGTCCCGTGATCTCCTCCACCACAATTCCCACGCCCGGCCCGGAGTCCTGACCTATAACCCTTATCTACCGAAGCCGGAATCCTCTGAACTAAACCAGGACCCTAGTTATAGCTAAGTCATTGATATATATGGCCATTTATACAATGTTTAGTTAGGGCATCCTGAGAGATAGGCTACCATAGTTCATACCATAAGGTAGGCGATCTCAGACTTTATTTTTATTTATGTTGATTAATTTAATATTTCGATTGGTGTGGTAAGAGATAACCTTTGGCCATATTATCCCCCACAACTATTATGACCATCATTACTACTACTGTCACCATCATATCTACTACTGTCATCATCATCACTACTGTCATCATCATCAATACAACTACAACCATCATCACTACAATTATCACCATTATCACTACTATCACCATAAATCCAAATATTACTACCATCACTTCTAATGTCAACTAAACTAACTTAACCTAGCAAATGCATAGGAAGATGTTTTCGCTCCCAGAACGCCATCATTGCTGGGGGGGGGAACCATATTTTGGACCTAAAATCATAACTATTGCATAAATTCAAAAAAATCTTTTTTGACTGACTTTTGCATTCACGCAACAAATGTTTGTGTGAAATTTGGTGAAAATCCGTCCAACGGTCTAGGAGGAGTTCCGAGACAGACGGACGACGACGACGCCGACGACGACGACGACGACAGACATTTTTTTCGTGTGGTACCCACTATACGGGGCGGCGATACCAAACTCTGCTTACGCAGAGTTGATAAAACAAAATACACCCTGGAAACGACTCGCCAGAATGCTCTGGACCTCCACCTTCTACTCTTACTATTAATTTATGTAATATTTGTGTCCTTTCCTCTAACTTCCACACTGTGAAACACCACCTCTGCTCTACCAACCCTGATCTTCTCTTTCTCACCGAGACTCAGTTGTCTGGGACTACTGACAGAAAACCCTTCTCTGTATCCACCTACTATCTCTATCCTATGTTTCCAGCCAAAGGTGGATGTTGCGTCTATGTACGCAACAATCTTGCTTTCTTGCTTTCTATTGTGTTCCCAGCGTAGATTCTTCTGAATTCTAAACTCTCTGGCTAAAACTTTCTTGTCAATCTCAAACTAAATATTTCTGTGCTGTATATCTCTCCCCTAATTCTACTGACAATCCAAAAATTCATTGAATATTTAAAATTTAAAGTGGAACACATTCTATCCATCTCTTCTTTCGCATAAATCTCCATCCTAGGAAATTTCAATGTTCACCACCACCAATGGCTGTACTCTGTTTCCACTGACCAACCTGGTGAACAAGCCCACATATGTTCTATCTTAAATGACCTAGAACAGCTAGTTCAGCAACCCACCTGTATCCCAGATCGCTTCGGAGATAGGCCAAACATTCTTGACTTATTTCTAACCTCTAACCCTTCTGCTTATACTGTAAATCTTTTCTCTCCTTTAAGCTCCTCCATCCATAATATAAAATATCTGTCACCTGTACTATTTTTCCGGTACGGCCACCTGATCCTCCCACCTGGCGGCGCTTGTGGCACTTTGGCGCTGCAGACTGGGAGGCTCTTCGGCAGTACCTCTTTGATTCCCCATGGAATGACTTTTGCTTCCGTGGCAGGGGACCCTCGGAGAGTGCTGAACTGCTGAACGCATTACCGAGGTAATCCTCTCGGGCATGGAAGCATACATTCCATTTTCTTTCTCTCAGTCTAATGCAAGAAATCTTGGTTTACTCACGCTTGTTCTACAGCTGTCCGCAACATTGAGGAAGCATTCAAATGGTACAGATGCCTTTGGACTCAAGAATTTCATTCTTCCTATATTTCTGCCTGGAATCAAACCAAATCTGTCATTCGACTTGCCAAACACTCTTTCATCAATACTAAATGCACTGAACTATCCAACTCTAGCTCTTCGCAAGCTTTCTGGCATCTAGCCAAAAACCTCTCCAACCATTATTCTTCCTCATCTTTCCCTCTCCTTTTCCATTCTGATGGCACATCCAACACTTCTTCCTCTGACATAGCTGAACGCTTCGCTCAAACTTTTTCTAGAAACTGTATTTTGGATGATTCCGGTGGTATTCCTCCCTTTCCTCCCACCTCTCTCCTATTTATACATGATATCTTAATTATTTCTAAAGATGTATTTTCTACCCTCTCTGGGCTTAATACTAAGAAGGCGTACAGTCCGGACGGTGTACCTCTTGTTGTACTCAAAAACTGTGCATCCGTGCTGACTCCCTGCCTAGGCAGGTTTCTATCCCTCCATCTGTGCCTTTGTCTCTAATTTCCTTTCCGGCCGTTCCATAGCTGCAGTTGTGGACAGCCATCGCTCACTTCCTCATCCTATCAACGCCGGTGTTCCTCAGGGCTCTGTCCTATCTCCCATTATCTTTATAATTTTCATAAATGATCTCAACTGTACCTCCAGTCCTATCCATTTATACGCAGACGACTCTACCTTACACTACTTAATTAGTTTTCCTGAACGCCCCAGCCAGCAATCCCTCAAAAAACAAACGCAATGAAGCCATGCAACACTACTACTATTTCCAATTGGAGTAGAGAAAACCTTGTTGCCTTTAATGCAGTGGTTCTCAACTTGTGGTCCATGGACCACTGGTGGTCCATGGTGAGATTTTGGGTGGTCCACAGGTCGTTCACTATATTTGGTAATAAACTGAAGATTGGTGTATATATTATTTAAATTATTGAAAATGCAATGACTTTTTTGTTATCAAAATTAATAATTGGCCATTCATTTTATTGTATTATTCCTATTTAAGAAATATATTGCCAATCTTCAGGTTGTAGCTGTAGAGAGGTATTGGCATAAAACAAACACTGCCTGATCACCTGAACACCAATTTCAAAGGATTGGTGAAGGTGGTTAATTACATCAAATCGTCAACAGTGAACACCAAGCTGTTCAGAAAGTGATGCCAGGACATGGGTTCCGATTTTGAGGTGTTGCTGTTCTACACTTATGTGCGGTAGTTGTCAGCAGGGAACGTATAGTCAACATAATTCTTGAACTGAGAGAAGAATTAGTTTTATTTCTCCAGTCTCAAGGGAAAGAGGATTTTACATAATATATGCTAACACAGTCAGAATTAGAACTTGCATTCATTGTTGATATTTTTGGAATCTTGAACAAACTGAATCTTCAGCTGCAAGTCAAAGGTGCAAATCTGTTCTCTCACCAAGGCATCATCGAGGCTTTTTTGAGAAATTAGAACTCTGGATCAAACAAGTCGAAGGTAAACATTTGGTTCAATTTCCCTGTGTGAATGCCATGCTCAGGGAAAAGGAAGCCATCCAGATGCAAATTCTCGAGCATTTACAAAAGCTGCAGGATGAATTTCAGCGATACTTTCCGGAGGTGAACATGACAAGGGATGGGTTATCTTTCATCAGGAATCCATTCGAAACATATGTTCATAGTGTTCCAGAGGATCTTCAGTAGGAATTCTAGGGTCTGAAAAATGATTTAGCGGCTCAAGATGTGTACCAACGGTCTACAATGGATTTTTTGGGGGCCAGTATGATTGGTACTTACCCAAATCTGTCAACACATGCAGTCAAATGTTTATTGTCTATGCTTTATTTATAATTAACTTGTGGTTAATAATTAATTAAATGGTCCACAATATTTTTTTGTATTGGGCTGGTGGTCCGCAGCCTGAAACGAGTTGAAAACCACTGCTTTAATCCTTCCAAACCCCTATTTCTTCATCTTACTACCCGTCCGGAACTCCCAGAGGACCATTCCTTACACTTCAACAATACAAAATTCAATCCTTCATCTTCTCTCAATATTCTCAGTGTCTCTTTTCCTTCTGCTCTCACTTAGAAGGACCATATTACCAGTCTTGTTAAGGCAGCCTCCCAGAAGCTGGGTGTGCTCAACCGCCTCAAGGGGTTCTTTACCACTGCACAACTTCTTGCTCTGTACAGAGGCACAGTGCGTCCTTGTATTGAGTATTGCTCACATGTGTGGGGAGGATCCTCTCAGACCGCACTCATAGACAAAGTAGAAAGAAAAGCCTTCTGCATCATTAACTCCCATCCACTCAACAACTCCCTGCAATCTCTCTCTCTTCGCCGCAATGTTTTCATTGTCATGAGAAGGGGCATTTTGCACGATCCTGTCCTAGCAAGCTACCTACAGCAATCGTGTCTTTGGCTCGCAACATTGGAGTGTCTTTGAAGTCGTCTGCGTTTGCCCAGGGTAAATGTTCAGAGGCTGGAGCATTGCCAGTGAAGAAGTGTCCGAAAGGCTTGACACCTGTCCGGGATACTTTTTGTGACCATAGAGGGCGCGGCTGCGTGAGTTGGGCTGCTTGCAAGCATGGAGTAGAATTTTTCCGTGATACGGGTGCTTCCTTGACATTGATGAAAAACTTTACAGGCAAACCTATAAACGTGGCACGGGTAGTTGTGGTGCAGGGTATCAATGCTACAAAGTCATACCCGTTGGTCTGAGTGGAGCTGGAAATAGAAGGTGTGACACGAGAGCTGGATGTCGGAATCGTGGAGAAACTGCCAGTAGAGGGCGTCGACCTTCTTCTCGGCAACGACTTTGCGGTACCTGCTTCTGAGGTTCCACCCTTAGTCGGTGCCGAGAGGGCGGCCGACGTGAGTAGGGAGGGGCAGGAGTTGGTCGAGAGGGGTCAACGACAGCAGAGGGCGTGTGATGTCACCCGATCTCGTGCATCCAAAGTGTCACAGCCTATTCCTCAGTCTCTAGACCAGCGGAGGAACGGTCGGAAGGAGCAAGCTAAAGATGGGAGTTTTGTGAGTTTTGCTCCAGCAGCTCTCCTTAGCGGCTTAGTACTTGACCCAGAGGTGAGCTCCTGAGTGGCCCCAGAACCTGCCACCCCTAGTGACATGGTTGGGCGTGATGGCACTCCGCGACTTAGTAGTTCCCAGTTGGAGGAGAGTTGTGGGAACGGGACTATTGAACACGAGGACGGGGAAACATGTCATGTGAACCTGTTGGAGGAGTTTGTGAGGCAACCACCTGAGCAGCCTACTGTCCCTGCGTTGGTCTGCAGCGGCCAAGGTGGAGAAGGAGAGGGGGGCAGTAGGGCACAGGTGGAGGAGAGTTGGGATTGTCATGTCTCGGCGGAGCAGTGGGCGGGGGACACGAGTCTGGTGGCTGTGGAAGCGCTAGAGCACCTGCCTGAGCAGAAGTGTGCAGCGCTCAAGCACCAGCTCGGTTCATACACCACTGGTCGTGCCGAGCACCCGAGCCTCACAACTCAGGCGGTGCAAGATGTTCCGCGGGCAGGTCACTTGAATGTTGGTAGACCGTTAGCCTCGTTGTTTCGGTGGTTCAAGGTGGGCGACGAGGCTTGGACATGGTTGTCAGGTCAGGGTCGACCCATGGCTGCCAAGGGTGTTGGTCAGAAGGAGGACATTGAGCAGATTGGTGAGGTTGGCTGTGGAGTGGATGTGCCCGGTCGTCGCATAGCCTCCCAATGCTGCTCTAGTCGAATGCAACAGCCCTACCATAGACCGATTGTATCTGGCCATGTCGCTAAAAGCGGTGATGCTGCGCAGGCACATGTAGTCGTAAGGAATGCGGGGGTGCGCATGTACGGTATCGGCAGGGAAGCCTTAGCAATAATGAACTATGGGAGTGACTTCACAGGTGGTACTGATTGTCCCTCTCATGACCTGGCTGTTCTAGGGACGAAGGTGGAAAAGGAGGGAGACTACAGGTTAGAAGCTGCGGTCTCGGCTGGGTTGTGGGAGACAGCATGTTGTTCTGCGAGATAAGTTGTTTACTAGGCTGTGGCAGTGCATCCGCATGTTTGTTGCTTCACCAGGCCTGATGTACGGGGTAGAATCCGACATGGAGGCTGGAGACAGTGCAAGGCTCAGTTTTATTCCCTACCGTATAAATCCTGCTAAAAAGCCTGTCGTGAAAACAGAGCTAGACGACATGTGAAACGAGGGTCTGAGGGATAAAGGATATCGTGAGTGGTCGTTGCCAGTGAGTTTGCCACCTGAGTTGAGTGGCAAGATCCGTGTGTATGGTGATTGCAAGAGTGTAGAAGCATTATCCCTGACAGACGCCTATCCATTACCTAGAGTTGACGATACCATAGACCGCATCGGGGCTGCCTCGTTCGTCACGAAGGTAGAACTAGTGAAAGGTTATTGGCAGGCCCCGTTGCCGGAAAGAGCGAAGAGAAGTGCCAGTCTTGTGATGAACTGGGCAGGTTATCAGTGTAAGGTGTTGTTGTGCTGCCGGAACACAAGTTGGATGTGTGGCATGCTAAGGGCACTGATAATGTTTTGGCTGATTGTTTGTCACGGGAGGGTTTGTTTGCAGGAGAACCCTCGCCGTTCAGTCAGTGTGTGTTGAGAGTGGAGAAAAATCAGGCTTGCCCCTATAGAGCAGCCGTCAAAAAAACAACAACATAAAAATTAAATAGAAAAATCACATAAAAACTCTTTTCTTTTGATAGTTAATTGTAAGTTCCCTATGTTATAGGTAAAGTCCTAAGTTGAACCTGTCTTTCACTTAGGAGGCTGGGCTCTGTGAAGCTCACTCAGGGAGCATAGCAGGCTAAATTATACTATTATGTTTGGGAGGGGTTATAAGATTTTCTTTATGTTGATATGTTGTTTTATGTAAGACTTGAGCTTTGCATTTCATTTCTGGTGGAGTGGCTATGTGTGACGGGTCTTGTCGGCATTCTGCCTTGTCAGATATCGTGCTCGCCTAATGTTGAGTGTCCTATATCTTGGGCGGGGTGTGACGCCTACCAGCGTTGGCAGAATCGCCTCCCGGTAGCCACTAGCACTCGCCAGGGCATTGAATTTGGCTATAGTCTATCTACAATGTTGTACTTTCTTTCTTGTGAATTGTCATGTCACAGGCAGTATAGAAGTGGTCTTTATTTTCGTCTGTGACAATGCATTATATTTTATATCATCAGTTATAAGTTTATTGTATAAGACTGAATGATACAGCTAGAGAGTGTGAGTGAGTAAGTGCAGGAGGTAGAGGGTTGTGCGCGTAGTGTTACGCGTTGTCTCGGTGACGTCATGTCACGACCGGGCCCTCTGAGTGGCTGGCCGCTTTGCCGCCCTCCTGCCGCTGCACAAGGTAGTCCCCCCGCACTCCTTGCTGCCTTTGTGCCTTCCTTGCTCAGAGCTTGCCTGACCAGCATACCCTTCACAGCTCCCTTGCCATCTGTCCCCAACTTCCACCTATAGAACATTTTCTCTCTCTCTCAACTTCTTATCTCTTATGCTTCTAATCTATTTAATATCATAACTCCCCTTTGGTTCTGCACGATTTCATATATCGGCCATCGTATTATATGCTGAAGCTCTCAGATATTTTATGCTTAGTTAGAGATTTTGGAGGGGTTAACATTTTGTCTGTAGAGGTTCGACACACTCGCGGTGTCTCCCTACCAATTTCTTGGTTGTCTGCTGGGCTATTTAATGCTAGACTGGGGTGAGGCTATTGATGTTGTGATTTCCGATGTGTACCAGGTTTTGTTGAACCTGTACAATCGCAACGGATACGTGGGAAGCCTAGGTTGTCTTTCTGACTGTGTACCTTGTGAGTTTAGCACTGTGTTGTGAGTGAGGGCTTTTGCCTCTGCCACCCAACCCTGTGCTAACTCGTTTTTGCTTTGACTTGAAGAGGGTCGCCAGGAGAGAACCAGATACTAGCGATCTGGATCTCTCAAGAGAGCACCCCGTCATTTAACGTAATTTGGCCGTACAGTCTTAAGGACCTCGCTAGGCTACGAGCCGCTTGCTCAGCCATTGTTTCCTAGCCAACGACATCCCAGCTAGACTTTATTTGCCTAGCAGACACCCGATTAGGATTATAAACTCTTATGTTATGTATGCAGCATTTTTATTCACGTTGATTGTAAGCCTTGGTTGTTGTTGAGTTGCACAACCAGAGCAGGCTTTTGCGTTGCCTGAGGAAGTACTTCTTTTGTTGTTGGAGATAATACTATTGCGCATTTATCGTTATTCCCATGCCAGTTAACACTGTATGTCCCTACACTTGTCATATCTTGTTCCTGCTTTATATAACAGTTCAAAATCCGATTCGATCATCTTAAGCAGCATCAGACCTTCTTCAGAAGATTCCTGTTCGATGCTTTAGAACTTTCATTTACTTTCTTTAACACCTAACGAGCGGCCTAGGCGGTAAATAATATGTAGCCACCAGTGGTGTGTTTTTACCCAAAATAGGGCTGTTTACGTGATCATTTTCATGCCTAAATAAGACCCAGAGCGTAAAACAAGTATCTATCCCTGAAAGGGCATAAACAGAGCTTTCCAATGACACCACAACGATCCTTGTATGACCGCTAGTTTTCTTGCAACAACCGCGCAACACGAGTGCAAAAACCATGTAATTCGGTACTTTCCCTATACATTTCACTATGTAGCGAGTGTGAGAGGGTGGAGGAGGGTGGGATTCATGTCAGTTGGTCCACCGCGGTGGTCTGGAGCAGTCATACGCTCGCTATTCTCCTGCCACCACTTGTCTCTCTCTCTCCGCAACATTACGTGGTGAAATTGCCACACGACTCCTGGTGGGAGCCGCCACATAGTCCAAATTTCTTTCACTCGACATATGATGCGCGCCGCTAATAAAAGGTTAATATAGGAGTGACAGTTTATTATTGTTTAGAGTAACTTTAATTGTACCTTCTTCTTGTTTGAATTAAATCATTCCAGTGATTTAATTAAGCTCTCTATCTTTTTCCTTGTATACATTATTAACGTAATTGTATGTTGTTGTGATCAGGCTATATCAGAGATCATCAGCCTGTAGTAGTAGTGCATTTATACCGAGTTAGAGGATACCCCGCTATCGCAGATTTAACTCTGGAGGGTATAGGTGTTTTTGTGCGCCGGCATTATAAGTTCGAGGGTTGGATCTAGTGTTACCGTTGTGGCTGTGTGCCTTTCTAGTCCAATGATTAAGAGCCCTTGTTTTATACGAGTCACAGTCGTAACAAGTACTTCTAAGATTATTCTAAGCTGCGCAAAAGTGCCAAACCATAACACTGCTAGACTTCCAGAACAATTCATATCATGCCCAGTCACTCGGGAACCAAGAATAATATGAAGCAAAAACCATGGGAATATGTCTCCTGCAGTAGCCTAACAAGCCTCTGTGTCAAGCCTATTATCCCTACCTAATGTCCTAATACTACACCGAGTGGCTCTCTTCAGCACAGCTCGGCGGTTATGTTGCAAGGGATAAATGTAATAATTTATCTCTTACAACATCGTCAGGGGTTAGCTCAATACACCCGCATGCAATGGGGCCAACCTCACCTATTAACAGGCTCCACCCCTAGTCCCAAACTGCACCGGATGTATTGCTGCTAAAGAACTAAACAAGGCACAAGGGTTGATATCTTAGTTGGTTGGAGACTGGCTGCCACCCCTAAAGGGTTAAATAAGGCCCGAGTTAGAGGATGCTGTGATGGGAAAAATGGAAATGCAAGCCAATACCCACACCCAGCAACCTCTGTCCTCAAAGGCCTAGCAAAACTGGATACCGGACAGGCCAGTCACAAAACCAATATATATATCAACCATGAATAATATACCCATATAATAATGAATTAGAATGCAGCAGAATAAAGGTAAGACATGGTGTGATAATTATACCTAAGAATGCCAGAGAAAAGGATGCAGTATTTCCTAAAAAAATGGAGAAAACTCTAGTATTCAAACTAATAAGGTTAAGACAAAAATAATAAGCTTAAAATTACTCCAGGCCTGCCGTAATACTATACATTAGGAAAACAAATAATGTATGCAGTATTTAAGGGAAACAAGAAAGCAAGCCTAACAACACAGAGCAGTTGGTGATGGGCTGGTCTATCAGAGTGAGAGCTGAGCGATCTCTGCCATTCCCATAGCTTACTCTGACTGTTCCTTTTACTTATATATTTTCTAGATCCCAAGTGACGGCGCCTCTTCCATGGATTTACCTCTCAACCTGCCAACCTAGAGGTTGGCAGATTGGAAGCCAAAGCGTCACATTTTTCCTTTGCCCCTCAACTTTCTCTTCAAAATTGTTGAGGGGCACAGGGCCCTGGGTGGGGCTTTGGTTTTCCGGGCGTTTCCGCACCCTCCTCAGCTCCCCCCCCTGGTAGTGGCTTTGGTCACCCAGGCTTTAATGTGGTAGGCAGGATGGGTTCTGTGGGGGCGCTCGGTTATGGCCTTGGCCTTGTTCAGGGCCTTGGGGCTGTTCGGCCAGGCAGCCTGGGGAACAGCAACAACAACAACAAGACAGAGCAGTGCATGTTGTCAGTACAAGGTCTGGGACTGGAGTGAAGGGCCTGAAGGCAAGACGCCCGGCCTAGTGTGAGGAAGAACAGGAGAGATCCAGACATCGCTAGACTACACAATTATACTAAGCCCCTGTGCTCTCATTAACAACACAAAAGTAATCACATAAATAAAAGACATCATTGTGCAAACTTATGATAAACTGAAATAATCCCAACAGGGTTAACAAAATTATATAATTACACTCGTGGCAACAAAGACAATGTTGCACTGTATGGTGGACTAACAACGGCAACACCTCGCCACGAGGCAAGAAAGTGAGAGAGAACTAAAGAAAAGCAGCTAGTCTCTCACCCTACACATCTAGGCTTCGTGAATTATACAACACTTGCAACTGAGATAGGCTATAAGCTCAGTTGGAAGTGACAATATATATATATATATATATATATATATATATATATATATATATATATATATATATATATACATATTTGTTAGGAGGAGGCTGTAGGCACCAGCCGAAGAGGGCGGTACTCCCGGGGCGTGCTAGGTGGTTGATAAGGACAGCTGGAACTCCTGTTTCACCAGCTGGTCTTCCTTGCTGATCCTTTCTGTGCCTCATCAATATAAAGGGAAACCCTACCCCAGCCTGCCCTCCAAACATCTTCTCCCCCTATCAATACATTATAGTACACATACCTTACATACTACAATATCTTTAACACCTTAAGAGCGGCCTATGCGGTTTATTTATATGTACCGCCCAGCGGGGTGTTTTTAGCCAAAATAGGGCTGTTTACGTGATCATTTTCATGCCTAAATAAGACCCAGAACGTAAAACAAGTATCTATCCCTGAAAGGGCATAAACAGAGCTTTCGAATGACACCATAACGATCCTTTTATGATGGCTAGTTTTCTTGCAATAACCGTGCAACGCGAGTGCAAAAAGTATGTAATTAGCCACTTTCCCGATACAATTCCTTATATAGCGAGTGAGAGAGGGAGGAGGAAGCTGGGATTCGTGTCAGTATGTTCGCCGCGGTGGTCTGGAGCAGTCATACGCTCGCTACTCTCCTGCCACCACTTGTCTCTCTCTCTCAGCAACATTACGTGCTGAAATTGCAACTCGACCTATGCCGAGCGCCGCCACATAGTTCAGCTTTATTTAACTCGACTTATGTTGCTCGCCGCTAATTAAGGGTTAAAACAAAAATAATGACGACGAATTTTCGACCTGTCTCGGAGTCCCCAAGAGGGGGGGGGGGGGGGGGGGGGGGACCAAAAAGGCCCCCATGTATATGACCCCTGAAAACGACTCTTACAGTTTCTTACAGTAGATCTTCTGGAAAAAGGCAAACTTGGCCTGTGTATCCAGCTCAGTACCAGTACTTGCACTGCTGCGGTCGTTCACGGTGTTGGCGGCGGCGGTAGCAGACGCAACATTTTTACTATTCTGTATTTTTGTTTTATAATCAAACTTCAAATCTTGTCTTCCCCATGCTTTATCAAGATTACTTTCAAACTCCCTTATTGATTCGGAATCGACTACATACTGGGGCAGTGCGTTCCACTCATTTACCGCTCTATCACAAAATGAGTTCTTTGCCTTCTCAAGCCTATTTCTTTCTTTGTAAATTTTCTTAGAGTGTCCTCTCGTTCTTGTTCCCTTCCGCATCAAGAAGATACCTTCACACACATCCTCATCGTACTTTCCTGACACTTTCTTAAAAGTCTCTATCATATCTCCTCTCTTTCTCCTATATGCCAGTGTCGGAAGCCCCAGTGTCCTCAACCTCTGCTCATAGCCCGCGTTCTTCAACGTTGGTACCAGGTTGCTAGCTCTCCTCTGCACTTTCTCCACTGCTTCTATATCCTTTACCATATATGGAGCCCACACCTGGTTCGCATATTCCAGGTGCGGTCTAACCAGCGCTGTATAGAGATTCCTGAATATTTCTTCGTCAAGTGACACAAATGTCCTCCTTATCAGCCCTACAATTCAATTGGCTTTATTTATCTTTTCTGCTAATTGTTCTGAGAAATTTAACTTATTGTCTATCACTACTCCTATATCCTTTTCTGCATTCACTTCCTCCATCGCTTCATACATACTGTATCCTACCTTGTCTATCTTCCTTGTCCCAATCCGCATTTACTTGTATTTTTTTGGATGAAAAGGCATTAACCAATGCTCAGACCATCCCTTCATGCCCTCCACATCTCCTTGAAGCAAACCCACATCTTCCTTACTCCTCACTCTTCTATACAGCTTAGTGTCATCCGCATACAGGTATACCTCACTTCCATTAGTTATAACTTCAGGTAAGTCGTTGATAAATATAACAAACAGCAGTGGTTCCAACACAGATCCCTGAGGTACCCCACTTGTAATTTCCCTCCACCCCGAGCCTATTCCATTCACCAGTATCCTCTGTATCTTTCAGTAAGGCTTCTATCCATTTCACACATTTCTCCCCTATATTATAGCTTCTAACTTTCTCTATTAACCTTTTATGTGGAACCTTATCGAAGGCCTTCATAAAATCGCAATATACCACGTCTATTACATCACCATCTTCTAGAATTTGCATCCAATCATCTACCACCTTAATTAGCTGTAGTACCGTCGACCTCCCAGACAAGAATCCAAACTGTCTCCCACTGAAAAGTTGGTTTGACTTCATATGCTTCATTATTCCTTCTCTAATTACCGTTTCCATTAGTTTACACACAACACTTGTCAAACTGACTGGTCTATAATTCCCTGGGTCATTTCTCTTTCCCTTCTTAAATATAGCTGTTATGTTCGCCTCTCTCCCAGTCCATCGGGATTTGTCCTGTATTAAACGATACCTCAAATATCATTTTCAATGGCTCTACTAACATCTCACCTCCTTCCTTTATGATTCTTGGGTGTATCCCATCCAGTCCCGGTGACTTACTTCTGTTAATTGTTTCTATAGCCCTTCTTATTCTAGCATGGGAAAACTCTATTAGTTCTAGTGCCGGTGCCTGTTTGATGGGAATAGTAGGCACTGCATCATCCGACTCCACTGTTAGTACCCCCCCAAAGTATTTACTCAGCACCTCTGCTTTCTCCTTATCAGTCTCCGCTCTACTCCCATCATCCAACCCCCCTACCAGCTCTGGGATCCCTACTCTTCTTGTTAACTTTTCCTGAATGTACTTCCAGAATATTTGTGGATTATCCTTCACATTTCTAGCAATCTCTCTCTCTCTCTCCTTCACCCACCTCCTTGTCTCCCACCTTATTTTATTGTTCATTTGTCTGCATTCCAGATCCACTACTTTAGCTTCTATACTAGACCCCCTGTACTTTTTTAACAATTTTAGTCTTTCCCACAATCGTTTCTTTCTTCTAATCAATGTCCAAAGCTTTCTTTTCATTGGCAATTCTGGGTTCGTTCTTTTCCTCAATTTTGTTTTATCCTTATATTCCCTTACTGGTACACTTTTGGATACAGCATTCTCCAGTTTGACTCTAATTTTCCTCCACATTCCTTCAGCGTCTTCACCGTTCAAGTATTCCTCCCAGTCAATGTCCAAACACCTCAGCAGCTCATAATATGCTCTATCATACATGTATATTTTTGTATTGTTTCTATTATCCCTCTCTGATTTAATATTGCAACTAAAGCTTATACAGGCATGGTCACTACGACCTATAGGGCTATCCACATTAACATGTTCCACTATATCCTCTTCATTGCTAAAATCAAATCAAGTACACTCCCCTGCGTCCCATCTCTATATCTTGTCATCTCTGTAATATGTTGCGTTAAAAAACAATCTCTCACTTTCTCTATAAACTTATTTTCCAGGCTACCCTGTCCCGCTGGAGTAGTACAATTTGCCCAGTTGATCCTTGGCAAATTGAAATCTCCAATCAAAATTTTATATTTGATCTCTCTATTATCCATTTCCTCCATTGCTTTCAATAGGTTATCATCCTCTCCCCTACTATTATTTGGGCTTCTATATATAGAGGCAATTAGAATTGATCCTCTTGCACATTTTACTTCAATACACAAATACTCACAATACTGCTGTCTCATATCCACCACATTAACCTTTTGCTAATTTCTTACATAAATAAACAGTCCTCTTCCGACCTCTGCTCTAATAGTATTTCTCTCATATAACTCAAAACCCTCCAGACTATTTTCCACCAGTTCCCTTTCAATTCTAGCATTTTTTGGTCTTACTTCCTGTAGGGCTATAATGACATCAGGTTTTTCCTCTTCATCCTGCAACCTACATATCAGTTCTCTTTTCTTGTCCTGGGTAAACACATCCACATTACTAAACATAATCCTTAATCTATCTACCATTCCTTCAGCAATTACACCATCCCGCTCCTCCTGTCCATACCCTACTCCCCCGTTAGCACTACTGGGTCTGCCACTTTGTCTCCTGTCTCTCCCTGTGACACCTCCACCCCGTTCTCCTCCTCCGTCACAACTCCTATCACATTCTCTTCCCTCCCTGATCTCCCCCTCCCTCTACTCTTATAAACCACTTCCTCAATTTTCCGTCCCTCACTCTCCAGTAAAAATTTATCTTATCCTCCTCACCCAACTTTCCATTATTTTCATCATCCCTTTCTTGTAATTCCTTATTTTTTTTTCCTTTGTTCTATACTCAAATCATTCTTTAGTCTTATGTGTTTCAGTTTTTCATTTGTATTTAGCCTCCAACTAAAATTTGTCACAGTCTCTGCCACTGCCCTAGTTTTAAACTGTACCCTTATAGGTCTCATCTCTCCCCTTTTATATCTACCTATCCTACTGACCTCCTCCACCTGCCCTTCCCATCCATATCCGTCCTCATCCACACCTTTCATGACCTCCTTCACTGTCTTCATATCCCTCACTTTTCTCACTCCATTATCATTCATATGAGTCTCTATATCTCCATACAAGATTACACCCCTATCCCTGTCCATGGCCTCCCTCACGACACTCTCCTTGTTCTTCATGACCCCTACAACTGCACTCTCAACACTTTTGTTGGTCATATTCATTTCTTCCTTTTGCTCTTTCATAATATCCTCCAAATCCTTGAATTTTTGTTTACCTACCACCGTCCATGCAGTTGACTCCTTTACTTCCTTGAAGTAAAGCCAAATTGCCAAATTGCTCTGGACCACTTCCTTCTACTCTCACTATTAACTTTGCCAATAGTTATGACCTTTCCTCTAACTTCCACTCTGTGGAACACCCCCTCTCCTCAGCCAACCTTTATCTTCTCTTTCTCACTGAAACGCAGTTGTCTGGGTCTACTGCCAGCAAACTCTTCTCTGTATCTTACTACTATCTCTAACCTCAGTTTCAAGCCAAAGGGGGATGTTGCATCTATGTACGCAACAATCTTGCTTTATCTCGTGTTCTCAACTTAAATTCTTCTGAATTCTCAACTCTCTAGCTAAATCTTTCATGTCAACTCTCAAACTAAATATTTCTGCGCTGTTTATCTCTCCCCTAATTCTACTGACCATCCCCTGTTTCCTTCTATGTGTTTTAAATATTATATTTGGTCACCCATAAGTCTTGTTTGCATTGATGATGCACCTAGCTACTTCGCCCCTTAGAGTTTCTACCTGTGCATACTTGGGGGCTCCTAATATTTGCCTGTAAACTTTAATTTCTACTTGCTGCAGCTTATCTATCTCTGTTGTGGTGTATCCTAGCACACTATAGCTCCGTATAAAATTGTAGGTAGGGCTACACTCTTCCAAAAGTGTATTCCTATTGATACCTTACTACAGCTTTGAGCTATTATCGGGAATGTTAAATTTGCCATCTGCTCTTCTTAGCCAAGGATATTTCTTTTTGAGATTTAAAACAGTTTCTTTTATCTTCAATTTTTACACCCAGATATTTTATCTCACTGGTTACCTCAATGTGTCTTATCTAATCGGGCTTTTAATTTACATTAAACACTAATATTTTACTTGTGTCTTTATTTATTTTTAGACGACACATATTTCCTATATTTATTAATTGTCTATGGCTCTTTCGGCTTTCTGTGCTTAGCGTTAGAATCAGACCGTTATCGGCGAAAAAAGTACACTTAATTTAACCCACTGAGCCCCAGCGACGTAGCGTTTGCGTCCACAATGTATGTAACGCTAAACCCCAGCGACTCATACGTTGCGTCCTGTCTGGTCCGGTCCCAATTATTCTGGTCCTATGGCACCTAGAGGGCTCAGATTTGTATGGGAACTGTGTAAGTATCCCACGCATCCATGCCGATGGTTGAAAACTCTCAAAGTCCAACCGCGTGCGCGTGAGCGCGCAAAAACATGTTTTTTGGGGGATATTGCCTTCAATTTTTTACTCTTGTAAAATCCGTTTTCGGGGGCTCTGTAGGACCATTTTTTGAGTGTTTTGATCGGTTTTTCGTGGTTTTTCCTTCATTCCTATCCCATTCGCTATTGTTTCTGGAATAACAACAAAAATCAGAATCAGCCGGTCCTGGGTGGTACATTTATAAATATTTAGCTGGTACTCAGCGGGTTAATGTGTTCATGTTTATAAATAGCTTCATTTATCATGATCTGTGTTTTTCTTCTATATAGAGTCCTTTGCAATCATCCTCTTCTACTTCTGACCTAGCTTTCCTTCTCTGCCAGTTGAATTTCTTCCTTCTTTTGATTACCTCCCGAATTTCATTATTTATCCACGGTTGTTCCGTCTTTAATTTACGTCTACATATTCTTCTTTTGTAGGTTGCTTTAACCCGTACAGCCCCAGCGACACGCCTGACGCGTCGGCGATGTATGTAACGCACAGCCCCAGAGACGCGCCTGGCGCGTCACCCTACTTGCGCCGACCGTAACCTCAGGTGTAGCCACTCAAGAGGGCTCAGATTTGTATGGGAACTGTGTACGTATCCCACGCAACCGCGCCGATGGTTGAAAACTCTCAAAGTCCACTTGCGTGCGCGTGAGCGCGCAATAACCTGGTTTATTGGGGTAATTGCCTTCAATTTTTTACTCCTGTAAAATATGTTTTCGGGGGCTCTGTAGGACCATTCTTTAAGCTTTTTGAGCGATTTTTCGTGGTTTTTCCTTCATTCCTAACCCATTCGCTATTGTTTCTGGAATAAAACCATTTTTTGAAAACCGGCCGGGTTCTGGTGAACAAACATTACAAAACTAGCCGGGGCTGGACGGGTTAAGATCCACACCAGACATGTCAAAACTATTTTGCAGAATCTCTCAGTAGATAAGGCTCCTGGTCCAGATGAAATTCCTCCAATAGTACTTAAGAATTGCTCCTTGGTGCTCGCTCCTGTATTGGCAAAACATTTCCGTCTGTGTACTCATACCTCATGCTTCCCAGTACCCTGGAAAGAAGCAAACATTCATGCAGTTCCTAAAAAAGGTGCCTCTTCAGATCCATCAAACTACAGACCAATAGCAATAACTTCCACTCTTGGTAAAATCTTTGAAATTATATTAAATAATCACATAATTAAGCATCTTGAGAATAATAAATTAATCAGTGATAGGCAATATGGTTTTAGACGATGTCGATCAACTGCAGACATTCTTTGCCTTCTTACGCATCAAATCAACCAAGCTACAGACCTACATGGTGAAACACATACAATAGCACTGGATATATCAAAGGCATTTGATAGAGTCTGGCATCAATCCTTATTGTCGAAGATGTCACACTACGGCCTTGCATCATTAGTTCCACTAATTTCTTCTTATCTTCATAACAGAAAAATATGTGTAATGGTAGATGGCCTTTATTCTCAATTTCACTCAATAAATGCTGGTGTTCCCCAGGGATCAGTTTTGGCCCCAATTCTGTTCCTCATTCATATCAATGATCTCATATCTACCACTCATAATCCAATACATTCCTACGCAGAGGACTCAACACTCCACAGTTCCTTCACATTTACCAATTCTTTCACCCAACCCGATCTTATAAATTCAAAAATAAACACTGCAATTTCTCTGAACCAGGACCTTTCTAGAATTAATGGATGGGGACAAAAGAATCTAGTTTCCTTTAATGCACAGAAAACCAAGTATATTAAATTTTCTAACCGACAGAATCTCACTGACTCCCATATATTTTTTAATGATGTAAATATTCCCACTTCCCCTAGTATTGACATTCTCGGTGTAACATTAACTACTAACTTGAGCTGGACACATTATGTTAGAAGCATTGCTAAGAATGCCTCTAAAAAACTGGGACTCCTGTACAGAGTTCGAGAATTCTTCACTGACGAGCAGTTGGCCGTAATATATAAAGTCATGTGCGTTCTCAGATGGATTACTGTTCACCTCTGTGGGGTGGAAGTGGAGTGGTTGCATTGAGGCAGTTGGACAAAATTCAAAATAAAGCTATTAGATTAATCAATAACCCTGCAATCACACAGGACCTTCCTACATTATCCATACGAAGAAACGTTGCATCCCTTGCATTATTCTACAGATATTTTCACAGCAATTGTTCCGAGGAACTTGCTTCAATTGTGCCGCCTCTCCACATCTTTCCCCGTAGAACTAGGGCAGCTGAGAGCGCCCATGAATTTACACTTTCTCCTCCACAATGCAGAACTTCTGCTTATCAGAATTCATTTATCCCCAGAGCTACTACTCTTTGGAATTCACTTCCCTCGAATTGCTTTCCACAAACTTACAATCTACAAATGTTTAAATCCAGTTGTTACAAACATCTTATGAATGGAGCATGCCTTTAGGCACAGGGACCTTTTTGTTTTATCTGTGTTTTTCCTTCCTCCGTTCATTGCCTCTTTAAGTGAGGGAATTTCAGGCAAATTAAAATAAAGTACAGGGGCATCTTGATTTATTTCATCTAAGGTTGAGTTGGTGGAGAAAATATCCGCAAGAAGGTTAGCTTTACCTCGTGGGTCACTTACAAGATTGCCAGTCGGAGATTTTAATGGTGGAATGGATGAAGCAGTAGTGAAGTTGGATTTGAATGAGTTAAGAGTAGACCAAAATATTTTGTTATCATTTGGATTATTTAGAAGTTTAATTGCCTGCTTGTGGAGAAAGTTTGATTTAGTTAGGTTTAATACAGTTTTGGCATGATTTCTGATGTTTCTAAAGTAATTAAAGGCTTCATGTGTTTTTTATCTTGTGTATGCATTGTAGGCTATTGCTTTTTGTTCAGTTACTCTAGCACAATTATGGTCAAACCATTTAGGTGAATTAGATCTGTTACTGTACTTTTGATGAGGAATAAAAGTTTCCATTCCAATTTTTACAAAATCTTGTATGTGGCTCAAGGTGGAGTGTGCATCATTAGAAAAGAAAAAGGTCCAGGGAATATCAATAAAGAAACCTTGAAGACCCTCCCAGTCTGCCCTATCGTAATGCCATTTAGTCACCAAAACAGGTTCAGAGTGGGAAGGTGTGGTAGGTGATAGACAGGTGGCCTGTATCAGACAGTGATCAGAAGATCCAAGCGGGGACCTCACTGTAACATCATAATTTTCTGAATTGGTTGTTAAAAATAAGTCCAGTAGGTGGGAATCATGATTAGGATTATCTGGTACACGGGTGGGTTGGTTGACTTGTTGAGTGAGATTAAATGAGTCTGCAAATAGCTCACATTCAAGACCAGCATCATCAGTCCTAACTGAATGAGTGAGCCATTCAACATTATGGACATTAAAATCACCCAACACAGTGATTTCAGAAGAAGGTTGGGTGTGAATGGGATCTGCCTCATGTGGGACAGTCTGCTTTATGCAGATTTCCGATTTCTTATGTCCTTATGTTTATCAGTATTTATATATACTGTATACTGTATATATAATATATATATATATATATATATATATATATATATATATATATATATATATATACATATTATCACAGTATGCCAATGTGTCATTTCACATTACTAAAATGTATATATAGATAAAAAATGTACAATTTATATATACCGGTATATATATATATACAGTGTATATATATATATATATATATATATATATATATATATATATATATATATTGTTACGAGGGGAGCCGGGGCAACCAGATGCTTACATAGCCTAGCCCACAGCACCGTACTACCCTGCAAACAGACACGCTCTTAATATCTGACTCAAACACCAAGACACGCAGGTTCTCTAGGAAAACTGGTTATCTTCCTCTTTGCTTATTAACCCCTAAATGTCGGCGCGCAACATAAGTCGAGCATAATAAATCTGGACTATCTGGCGGCGCGCGACATAGGTCGTGTGGCAATTTCAGCACGTAATGTTGCTGAGAGAGAGACAAGTGGTGGCAGGAGAGTAGCGAGCGTATGACTGCTCCAGACCACAGCGGCGAACCTACTGACATGAATCCCACCTCCTCCCTCCCTCTCTCACTCGCTACATACTGAATTGTATGGGGAAAGTACCGAATTACATGCTTTTTGCACTCGTGTTGCGCGGTTGTTGCAAGAAAACTAGCCGTCATAAAAGGATCGTTATGGTGTCATTGGAAAGCTCTGTTTATGCCCTTTCAGGGATAGATACTTGTTTTACGTTCTGGGTCTTATTTAGGCATGAAAATGATCACGTAAACAGCCCTATTTTGGCTAAAAACACCCCGCTGGTGGCTACATATTTTATACCGCCTAGGCCGCTCTTTAGGTGTTAAAGCAGTAACAAGGAGACACAAAAATATCTATTGTCCCTGAGTCTATTCCATAGTGCGTGTAGTATGCAAGAGAACTTCTAAGGTTATTCTATACTGCACCAACATTATCCCACCATACCACTACTAGACTCCCAGAACACTCTATCACGCCCAATCACATAGGAATTGAGAACAATACAAAGCAAAAATCCATGAAAAGTCCAGTACAATAAAACTCTATGCCAAGCCTATTATCCCTAGCCTATGTCCTAATAATACACCGAGTGCTCTCTTCAGCACAGCACGGCGGTGGTGTTGTAAGGGATAAACAACTTTAATGACTTATCGCTTACAACATCATCTGGGGTTAGCTCAATACACCCGAGTACAATGGGGACAACCTCACCTAGTAACAGGCTCCATCCCTAGTCCCTGACAGCACCGAATGTATTGCTGCTAAAAACTAAACAAGGCCCAAGGGTTGATATCCTGGGGAAGTTGGAAGCTGGCTGCCACCCAATAAAGGGTTGGTTAAGACCCGAGTCAAAGGATGCTGTGTGGTGAAAAAGCTTAGCCTACCCCATCACACACCCAGCAACCTCAGTTCTCAAAGGCCTGACAAAAACAGAGATAAACAGTCCAGCCAGCCAATCCCCCCTGTGATATCAACTATGAATAATATGCACATATAATAATGGTGAAACAATGCAGCAGAATAATGAAACAGAAATATGAAACCAGTGTAGAAGCTTATACACTAAGATTGCCAAAGAAGCATGAATGCAGTGATCAATATTAAACTAAAGAGGTTAAAACAAAACAATATGCTCAATATGACTCCAGCCCCTGCTATGCTCCAATCAAATATAGAACAAGAAGAAATATGCGGTATTCAAGGGAAACAAAAGGAGCACGCTCGACCGACTCCCAAAAAAGTGATGTTTACACAACGAGAGGCAGGACTAGAGTGAGCTCTAGCCCTCGCTCTGGTTCCCACGGCCCGCCAAGCGAGGGAGGGAAATGGGGAGCGCCAGGCATCGCCAGAGCATACAATTAACTAGGCAGCCTGGGCTCTCACTAGCAATACAAAGTAATCAAGTAAAACATAAGACAACATTGTGTAAACTTATGATAATTGAAATAATTGCACAAAGGCTAAATAAACTAATTAGTTATAGTACTAGCCAACCGGTCACACAGACTACAGGCGCCATCCCGCTAGCCACGAGGGAAGATAGGAAAAGGGATAGCCAGGAACTAGCCTCTCCCAAGGCCCTCCACAATAGACCTCATGAATTATACAAGTTAGAACTTACGGCTGACATATATGCTGGAAGTGACACCCCCACACCCAGGGGGAGTCTGTTGGTGCATCTTGAAACAACAGACTGCTCATACTTCAATAACACTACAAGACATACACAATTACAGTCTTTTTTATAGTATTTTTATAGTTTTCATATTTTTGTATTTAAAGATTTTCTTCTATACAGAAACACAACAACTCCTACTTTACGACCAGACGCTGGGCTACATACGGCAACCAACAAGCACCAGACGTAAACATGCCAATCAAACCAAAGTAGGAGGCTACACCAACACTGACTGAACGGCGAGGGTTCTCCTTAAAACATACCCTCCCGTGACAAACAATCAGCCATAACATTATCAGTGCCCTTAACATGCCACACATCCAAACTATGTTCCGGCAGCAAAACAACACCTGACACTGATAAACTGCCCAGTCCATCACAAGACTGGCACTTCTCTTCGCTCTCTCCGGCAACGGGACCTGCCAATAATCTTTCATTATTTTCACCTTAGTGATAAACGAGGCAGCTCCGATGCGGTCGATGGGGTCGTCAACTCTGGGTAATGGATAGGCGTCTGCCAGGGATAATACACTAACACTACTGCAATCAACACAAAAACGGATCTTGCCACTCAACTCAGGTTCCAAAGTCACTGGCAAAGACCACTCACAATACCGTTATCCCTCAGACCCTTCTCCAACATGTAGTCCAGCTCTGCGTTTAAGACAGGCTGTCGAGCCGGATTTATAAGGTAGGGAGCCAACTTGAGCTTTGCACTGTCTCCAGCCTCTATGTCGGGTGCCACCCCGGACATCAGGCCTGGAGAATCAACAAACATGCGGAAGTACTGCCACAGCCTAGTAAACAACTCCTCTTGGCGCTTAGGAACAAGAGGTTGTAACTTATCTCGAAGAACAACATACTCATTGCCCTCCCACAACCCAGCCGGGACTGCAGCCTCTAAACTATAATCTCCCTCCTTCTCCACCTCCGTCCCTAATACAGCCAGGTCATGAGAGGAACAATCTCTACCACCTGTGCAGTCACTCCCACAGTTAATAAGTGCTAAGGCTTCCCCGCCGATACCATACATGCGCACCCCTGCATTCCTTGCGGCTACACGTGCCTGCGCAACATCAACTTCTTCAGCGCCACGGCCAGATGCAGTCAGTCTATGGTAGGGCTGTTGCATTTTCCTAGGGCAGCATTGGGAGGCTATGCGACGGTTGGGCGTATCTATTACATAGTTAACCTCACCAATCTGCTTAATGTTCTGATACTGACCACAACTGCGGTTCAACTGCAGGTGTAGGGATCAAAGGTGCCACGGGTATTCCTGGGTGGGGTTCTCCAACTACCTTACCAATATGACACATAAAAAAAGAAGCCACCGATGCATGCATATTAGGCCACCAAAAATGAGAATGTAGCCTATCATTAGTCTCACATACCCCCAAATGATCCGCCAGTGGTGCCACCTGCGTTAGCCTAACCAGCCCTTCCCGGAACTGGGCAGGCACCACTAACTGCTCCTCCCCCAAACCTGAGTTTGTATCCGTCTTCCACTGCCGATACAACAATGCCCCCTTTACAACAAATTTCTCTGCTTGACCGTTCTTCCCACCAGTCGTACCAACCTTAAACAGGAGGCCCAGACTGGGGTCCTCTTGCTGCAACTTGCTCAGTTTGTTTCTAGGTAGTTCCATTAAGTCAGTTACCTCTGACCTCTCAAAAATATCAGAAGGTTGAGTCTGTATCACTATGTCAGACTCCTCGTCCGGCACTAGGTCACCTCTACTGATCTCGGTAGCCTCACTGGGGTCAGCCAAGTCCACAGCTGTCTCCGGACCAGTGTCATCTAGTAGTGCATCATGGGATGACCCGCACTCATGGCTGTCGGCCCCCGCATCCACTAAATCATCCACCTGTTGTGCCAAATGTGCCACTGATTAGGTCACTGCACCAACAGGATAGATAGAGTCCATGTTATCTTCTTGCAAACAACCACCACCAGGGGGTACAAAAGCAGCCTCAGTGACGACTATAGGAGGCGGGAAAACTACATCCCCTGCCAAGTCAGTCCCGAGCAAAAAGTCCACCCACTCAACTGGCAGAGTGTCCACTATGGTCACCTTACACTCGGCAGTCAAAAGTGGGCACTCTAGGGTCACCGGGACTAAATCACAGAATTGTTCACTGTTGATTCCCCTGCACATTACAAACTCTTCCGTGCTAATATGTCCCCCTGTCAGGTTGCGACACATGGCTTGTTGCGCACCAGTGTCCCTAAACACCTTGACAGGGTAAGTCTGCTCCCCAACCCGTACAAATCCGTCATATATGAATGGCCGACACCAATCAGGGGAAGTCTGGTTATGCTCAGGTGGTGATACCATCTGGGGCGGCAAAGTGCTTACTACCCTGCTTCGCGCTGGCCAACACTGCCCCCCAAACTCACCAATACCTGGCTTGCCTTTCACAGGCACCTCCCCTAATGTCGCCACCAACTGGACAGCCTTGGGTTCCTGGGTAGCCTTCCATTTAGCACACTGAGGTTAAATATGCCCCACTTGCTTTCAAAAATAACATCTCACTTCCGTAGAAGCTTGCTGGTTGTCAGCCTGGGTATAATGTTGTGTCTTATTTGTGGTACCTTTGGGTGATGATGGGCGAGCTGATACTGTGGCTGCTTGGTGCACAGGTCGGTCTCTCCTGTCACCAATGCTCCCCATGCACGTGCCACGCCGGGCTAGTGCAAAGTCATCAGCCCAAACTGCTGCTTCCCTTATTGATTTAAACCGCTTTTCTTTTAATTTTTCCCCAACGTCCTTTTCAACTATGCTTGTAAACTGCTCCATCAGCCAAACCTCACACGCCGCCTCAAAAGTACCAGCTGACTCTGAATGCAGCCACTTAGCTAGAGTATTGCGCAAGTAACTGGCACATTCCACATGCGAATCCCCCTGCCGCTTCCGAGCCCCCCTGAAGGCCAACCTGTTAGTCTCGGGACGCAGCTCGTAGGCTTTTAACACAGCCTCTTTAAGTACCTAATACTCTAGCTCCTGCACGTCTAGGCGATCGTATGCATCGAGAGCCTTGCCTTTTCAAACATTAGACACCAACGCCGCCCAGCGGTGCCCCGGCCACTGATACTCGTGGGCCTTCTTCTCAATACGTAAGAACCACTCTGTGACCTTAAGTTCATCGAAGGCAGGCACGAGTTTCAGCCGTCGAGACAACAGCACCTCTTCTGCCTCCTCCCTAGATGCATGACCAGCATTATTCCCTTGCCGTCCTTGCCCACTAGTTTCCAACTTGGTCTTCTCCAAATCTGCCTGTATTCTCTTCTCCTCTGCCTGTATTCTCTTCTCCTCAAAATGGTACAAATAAGACCCCCCTAGCACCAACCCGGCCAATGACATTAAATTTTTCTACAGAAACTACATGTCTTCCGACCACACAACAGACGAATCCATTATGAAAGAAATAATTCACAAAAACGTCCTCCCCACCAACCCTGACAATAAAATCAAACTCATTATTTACTACAAATCTCCTAAGACCTCCAACCTTGTCCTCCGTAACCGCCCCATTTCCACCAACCAACCGAAAGACGATCATGTGATATACCAGCATATTTGCACCTCTGGGGACTGTGGACCCCTATCCTATGTTGGAATGACACAGACTCGCCTTTCCCGTCGATTAACCCTCCACCTTCAATCTGGCGCTATAAAAGATCACTATCAAGCCCCCCACCATCTTGCCCTAACTCGCGCCGACCTAGACAAACAAACCACCATACTCGACAAAGAATCAGACCCCAGAAGACTAGCTATTTTAGAAGCTCTATACATCTGTATGGTTGTCATGTAAAGCTACAACAACCTTGATAATCCTTTCTTGCACAAGGATGTAGAATAAAAGTCCAGAGATAAGTTTATAGGTTCTTATTAGCCAAAGATATACAGGGAGCTGGGAGGCACTTGTTAAGCTGAGTGCCGACCGGATGTTACTGATGAAAACATGTGCAGCGGTGCCGTATATATTTGGTGCAACGCTGCCGATACTACAGAGTACGGTATATTATCATGGGATATGAAACAATGATAGTATTGCCCTGAAAGTACATGTGTGTATGTTGCAATATGATTAAGGCATGTGTACACTCTGTATATATGTTGTGTGTGCACTTAACCTATATCAACACCTCCCTCCCCCTTCAAGCTCGCAAGACGTTGTCGAGCTGACTCTTTTTCTAGAAGCCTTTCAGACCTACGTGGGGCCATGAGGGAAGTGAAGGACTCTCTTTCTGGGTCCGTGCAAGACACAGGGATCTCAGGGTTATGGGGGAGGGGTTCAACACCAGGGGAATTCACTGGGCGGAGGAAGCGACGGTTCCGCCAATATATCTTACCACTGGGGAGACGAACCTCATAATCCCTGGACCTGCCGCAGCCCATGACGACCCCAACCTTGTCCCAGCGGTGAGAAGTCGGGTCTTGGATCCGCACTGTGGTGCCGACTCTCAACCTGGGAAGGGGGCGTGCGTGCTGGTCATAGTTTCTCTGCACCAGCGCAGTGTGGGCGGCTGCACGGCGGTCACAGTCCTCGGCCTTGGCTTGCCACTCTGCTGCAAAGGACTGGGGATGAGCAGGGACACAAGACCGTAGTGGGTGGCCATACAGGATTTGTGCCGGGGAGCGGCCTGTGAAGTTCGGGGTGTTGCGGAGCTCCAACAGTCCACGGTCAAAGTCCTCACAGTCGATGTTGCCTGAGGGAGCCGTCTTCAGTATGAGGTGTTTGACGGACTTGACGGCAGACTCGGCATGACCGTTGGATTGTGGGTAGTGTGGGGAAGAGACCAAGTGATTGACTCCCCAACGCTCCATGAAGTCCCGGAACTCACGGCTAGTAAACTGTGGGCCTCCATCTGTACGTAGGCGGAGGGGTACACCAACTTCCCTGAAGTAGCGGCAGAAGATCCTGATGGTGTTTGAACCGGTAGTATCTCCTTTGCAGGGTACGACAACGGGCCAGCCTGAGAGTCGGTCTGTTACGACGAGGAAGGATTTCCCCGCCACAGCGAAGAAGTCGGCTGAAACAGACTCGAAAGGCCTAGTTGGGTTGTCGTCGTTGATCATGGGTTCCTGCTGCTGACTAGGCTGTAAGACCTGACACGGCTCACAAGCTTGAACTGTATTGGCGATGTCCGAGTTGATGCCAGGCCAAAAGACAGCCTGTCGCGCCCTACGCTTAGTGGCCTCCACGCCTCTGTGACTATCATGCAGGTGAGCCAAGGTGCAGCGGCGGAGGGCTTCAGGAACCACAACCCTCGCTCCGTACAGGACGAGTTCACCATCTGCTGACAGGTAGTCTCGGAGTTTCCAGAATGGGAGTAGAGAGTTGTGCTGGTCGTAGCGGTTGGTGGGGAAACCCGAAGTAACGCACTCACGCAGGCGGATGTACACAGTATCCGCTCTGGCTGCGTCTCGGAGTTCCTGGAGAATCCTGTCTGCGTCCTGTGAAGTAGAGTTGACGTCGGTGGCGGCGGCGTTGACAGTCACGAGGGACCTGAGGTGAACCGTGGCGTCGGCACATGCTAACTCATCCTCTGGCGTCGGGTGGCTGACAGGGGCCCGTGACAATGCATCAGGGATGCAGAGCAACCTGCCAGCGCGCCAGACGGCTGTGAAGAGGTAAGGTGCGACTTTCTCCTTCAGACGTTGGAGGCGGGGATTTTCAACCGCATCAAGGGTGTAGTTGTTGAAGATGGGGATGAGGGGGCGATGGTCCGTCATGAGGGTGAAGTGTTGCAGTCCGATGAGGTAGAACTTGCACTTGGACATGGCCCAGACCACGGATAGCATCTCCAGCTCAATGGTGGCATAGCGGGACTCGGGGTCGCTTAGGAACCTCGAGCCACACTGAACTAAGCGGAGACGGTTGTTGCCATGATCCTGTAGGAGGGCGTATCCAATACCGTTAAGGCGGGACGCATCAGTTTGTAGAATCACTGGTAGGGAAGGGTCGAATGGGGCCAGGACGGGTGGACTGAGCAGGGCAGCCTTGACCCGGCGGAAAGCCTCATCATGGTCAGCGGTCCACATAAACGACCTCTTCGGGCTCATCAGGGGGCGCAGGGGCAGAGCGGCACTGGCGATGTCGGGGGTGAACTCCGCCAGCTGGTTCACCAAACCCATGAAGGAGCGAAGGTCGGTGATGTTGGCTGGTGTCGGGAAGTCCTTGATCGCTCCGACTTTGCCAGGGTCAGCCTGTGCAGGTGATGTGGTGGCTGTGAAGGGTAGCTCCTTACACCTGTTGATGTGTTTGACCTGTAGAATTGGCTTGGGGAATTTCGCTGAGATGATGGCCAATTCTTGACAGTGGCGTTTGGACAGAAGCGGCGTCTGAACACCCTCGCGGACTTGGATTGTGGCAGAACAGGAACGTTTGCTGATGGTGAGTTGTGCATGAAACGTCCCCAAAGCAGGAGCCATTGCAGAGCCATCCACGTTGAGCGTTGTTGTCGGAGGCGGAGGTCGTAGGCTGCTGAGAGGAATCCGAAGTATGTCGAGGTGTCGTCGGCCGATCACTGTGATGTCTGCACCTGTGTCAGGAAGCATGTGGAGTTTTCTAGTGGTGCCGCTGTAGGTGAGACTCACGGATATCAGTGTGGGTGCCTGAACAGGTGATCCCACACGTCGGCAACTTGTGGTCTTCTTTGCTGTAGACTTGTCGTGGGAGGAAGCATTGTTGTCCTGTGTGGCGGGCGTCTTGGAAGATCTGCAGCATTTGTCGTAGTGGCCCATATGGTTGCAGCGACGACACTGGGCGGTGGCTGCAGGGCAAGCAGGAGTCCTAGGCTTATGACCACGACGGCCACAGTTAGTGCAGGTGTAGTCTTCAGCCGGGCACTTGTTCTTGTCGTGCCGGCGAGCACAATGCTGGCAGGCGGCAGCCGACGCCAAGGACTGTTGTGATGTGGAGAACTTGTCGCGTTGCTTAACTTGCCTGTTCTGCTTGTACGCTGACACGGCATTAACCTGGGACGGTGGGGCACGTATGGCTGACGTAGCGCTTCGAGTGGCCTCGTAGGAACGGCAAGTGTTAACGATGTCCTGTAATGAAGGGGTGGCGTCGAGGGAAAGCAGCGTCTGTACAAGTTCGTCGTCATGTATGCCCATCAGAATGACCATCTTGAGTTGGGTCTCCTTGCAGGCTGAAGAGTTCCCTGGGCAGACGTCAATTTCTTCTGCGATGTGGCAGAGGCGGACGTAGAAGTTGTTGAATGACTCGCCCTGTTTTTTATTTGCAACTGAACAGGTCCCTGCGACGGAGAGCTTCATTGCGAGAATTCTTGATGTGCTCCTGAAGTGCATCGAGGACTGCATCAACGGTCTTGTCGGTGTCAGGGGGTATGCTTAAGGTGTGCTCCAAAAGCCGCTGTGTCTCCAGGGTTAAGCACATCCGCATCTGGATCAGTTGTTTCTCCCTCGGTAATTTAGATAAGTCTACCATAATAGAGTAATCGTCCCACCGACGCCTCCATTCTCTGAAAACCTGGAAGGTGGCATCAGCACGAAGGGGCGGCGGGTTCTGGATGATAGCCTTCTGTGGTGGAGGTGGAGCTGTAGGGGTGGAGGATGTTGTGGAATTGGGTGTTGTCCCCGTTGAGGTAGGTGTGGGTGCGGCGGCAGGTGGGGTAATTTGGGCCAGAGCCTGGACAGAAGCGGTGTCTCTTGGACGGGATATACTGTCGGAAGTGCAGCCTACCACGGAACAGGACCAGAGACTCGTCGAGGCACATCTTCTGGAAAGCAATCAGGTAGGTGGTGAACCGATGACGTATCATGTCATACAGCTTCCTGATCTTCCATAATGAGTCGGGAAGGTGGACTGCCATGTTGTTTGTCAGGTGGAGATAGGAGAGGATGTCGAAGTACCTGTCCCTGGACATTTACTTGCCAATTGCTGGAGTCGTTATGATGTCGCCAGTGATCCAGTAGTCTGCCAGAGCGTGCTTCTTGATATGTGTCATCAGCATTGTGAGTGCCAAGAACACATATAGTTCTGCCACAGTGACAGCTCTCCATGCCACCATCTTGGCACTGGTCTTCCTGCCAAGAAAGTTGGCACAGACCTCATGATGGTTGTTGGTCTCCTCGACGAGATATTCCATGACTTCATCGTCATTGAAGGCACAGAATATTTCACTGGGGGTAGCATCTGGGCCACAGGGAAATGTTGGTGACACCCTGGACCCCATCTGTACCTCGTCAAAGGCAGGACAATCTGGCTCAAAATCAGCCCCATCTGTCCACACAAACAGGTCTGATGCTGATGCTCGTGCAGGTGCAGCAGGCACACGCCCTGGACGCTCTGGCACACGCCCTTGGCCACGCGGACGCCCACGCCCACGCCCACGCCCAGGGGCAGCGGCGCCGGCAGCCTGACCACGTCCACGACCTCGCCCTCTCACTCGTGTTGCCGGGACTTCCTCCTGTTCCTGTTCCTCTTCCTCTTCCTCCTCAGGTGACGTCAGGTCATCTGGGGCAATGTTGGGGTCGTCATCATCCTCTTCAGGAGATAATTCTGGTTCCGAAGTGACCGGGCGTCGGCGACGTGGGGCGCGTGAGGGTGCGGGAGCTTCAACACTGGGAGCCTCGGCCTCGGGAGTTGGGCTCCTTTTGCGGCGAGCCGAGGGCTTCTCCGCAACAAATAATGCTCTGTGGTGTGTTGAGGGCTGTGGCACATCACCAATACCACTTGAAGAGGCCCTTTGGTCCTCCTGAAGGAGAGATGAAGTCGAGGGCTGTGGGTGACCCAGGCGGCGTCCCGGGTCAAGGCGTCGTGACAATGGAATGCAGGTGGTTGCTAGTCCAGGGTCGAGGTACAAGATGTGGCCCCTGTCCAAATACCCCTCCAACATGGTGATGACAACGGCCCCAGATTATCCCATATGTCCTCGTCTCCACCAGTTCAGTGACCTTGCCCATGTAGAGGATGATGTCCTGGATGTAGCCGGTTTTGCAGTCGCACATCACGAACAGTTTCAGGCCATAACGGTGGCGTTTGCTGGGGATGTACTGTCGGATGCCAATATTCCCCCTCCACAGCACCAGACTCTCATCAATGATGAGTTTTTGGAGGTTTCAAGGAGGCTGCAAACTTAGTTTTCAGGTATTCAAGTATGGGTCTTATCTTCTCCATCGGGTCTTTGGTATTCCTGGGGCGTTCCTGGTTCCTGGTGTGGCTTGCCAGGCTATCAATAAAGTGCAGGTTTCCCATGATTGCCGTGAATCTATTGCTGCTCATGATTTTCCCAAAGAATGGGGTTGCGATGAGGGGATCACATGACCAGTACTTCCTGAGAGACGTCTTCTTGGTGACCCCCATCAGGATGACCAGTGCCAGGAATGCGTAGAACTCATCGGAAGACAAATCCACCCATGAGAGACGTGCCGAGTTCCTCTTCTGCTCCTTCCCTCCCATAAAATAATAGTTGTACCAGTTCGTCTGGTCAACAATCAAGGAGACAAGGTTGGCAGTGAAGAACTGCAGAAAAACACCCAGTCTTGTGGTATCAGGTCCACGATTGGGCATGGTAGGGCCGGCCTCAGCTGCCCCCACAAAGTTGAATTGTCCTGGTAGATAGTTCTCCCCATCCACCCAATCCCACCTATCAGCGCCTTCGTCGTCGCTAGATGGGGCATCGGGCTCATCAGGGTCATCGTCAGGGGCACCGGGGCGGGTCGGGCGGGTGCGGGTGGAGCGGGGGTGGTGGGGGCGGGAGGTGGACCTGGGTCTGGAGCTAGACCTCGAACTTGATCGAGAGCTAGATTTAGACCTCGAGTCGTTGCTGGGGCATCTTATTTACCTCACCTTCTGCAATCGGCCGCGGGTGGCACGCCCGCAAGATATGACACGCCCACGTCGTGTGCTTGCAGGGCATTGGGGCAAGTCGGGGCGTTGTGGAGAGGCAGGTGGTAATGCAGTGGCGCAGGAGGGGCTTGGTTCAGGTGAGGGAGACATTCGTGGGGGGGTGTACGGGATGGAGCCGGAAGGTGATAGTGGGTGGGGAAGAATGGCGAGGCGGAGAGTCTGGTAGTGGTGGTGGTGGTGGTGGTGACTCATCCCCCCCGCGTGCTCTGGGTCGGGAGGGAAGAGGGAGCGTTTAGGGTCATGTGACTGTCCTTGTCTCGCACCACGTTGTTCCCTTTGTCCATCACCACGTTGTTGTTCGTCACTATGTTTACGACGGCCATAGAACCTCCCCGGGGTATTTTTCTTGAGTGGGGAGATTTTGCGAAGTGGGGGAGAAGGCAGGCGGGGTTGTGGGGATACCTCCTCTTCACTCCCAGACTCGACCCTTCTTTTCTTCAATCCCCTTCTTTCTTCCCCAGGTACACGAACGTAATTTTGAGGGTCAGCAGGTTCATCTGGAACAACAACCTCTTCCCCACTTTCTGAGAATTCAATGGGGTCTTGGGGAAGTGGGCGGCGGGGAGGTGCACTTGCCCCTTGCTGTCTTTGTGACGAACGCCGTCACCGCCTGACAGGAATCTGAGCAACCTCTTCCTCTAGCTCTCTTATTTCGGCTTGCGAAGGGGCATACTCGTCCCCAGACTCGTCCAATGCCGAGTCAATGTCACTATCAGGGCTGTCAGTGTCGTACAGTATATCCATGACCTCCTCTGTACTGCAGGACCGGGTTGGGCGGGCACTAGAACGTCGAGACATGGTGTTTCACTCGAGAGGGTACGCAGAAAACTGACCACGAGTTGTGGGAAGGTGGGTGCCCTCTCCCGTCCCCGCCCGCGCACGCGTATAGACAAAAAGTTTTGGAATTAGTCCGCCGGTTCCCAAAGTAGTTCCCATATAAATCTAGAGCCACTCTGAGCCTTACGACTGGAGCTATAAGGGTGACGCGTTAGGCGAGTCGCTGGAGCTGTGCGTTACATACATAGGCGACGCGTCAGACGCGTCACTGGGGCTCCACGGGATAAACAACTAAATACAACATGCTTATACAACGCATAATATAACATGCATAGTGCGTACTAAATCAATATACCGGAAAAGCCCATTAATAATAAATGGATTTTATAATTTCGCCACAGTTTAGAGAATGGGAAAATAAAAGAGATCACATCATTGAACGAAATAATATGAATTTAAATCTGACAATAATATACGGATAAATATCGACGTATAATATGAAGCAGGGTTGATCACTGCTTCACGCACTATTGGAATTACCGCAAGACGGTATGATATATTCACCATGTGAATATATGACCAATGCAACATAGTAAGTTATGAACATAAATTAACTAAATTAAACTTATGATGGTGGAACATCGTAATATATATATATATATAGGGTGATTCAGTAACCCTTTTCATAAATTTAATGGCAAATTCGGGAGACAAAAATAAGACTAATTTACTCTATGACCCTTAGGGTGAGTCTTTGATATGATGGAGATAATACACCTTTAAAGTTATCGATAGATAGAAAAGAAAAAAATCTAAGGAGTGAGAATGAAAATATCGTTGCTAACTGGCAGGGTAGCGTAACCAAGACTTGGTATCAAAATGGCTGCATACGGTAGCTGGATGCAGTTAGTTTCGCAATTTACATAGGTACATTACTATTGTATTTGTATTATCATCATCATTATTATTAATAATCATCGTATTAGTAGTAGTAGTAACAAGGGGAGAAGCAGGCGGCGGAGGATAAGTAAGAGGAAGAGGAGGTAGAGTAAGTGGTGGAAGAGGGGTAAGTGGAGGAGGAGGGATCTTCCTGCCGACTTTGAGCTTTGATACTCCGCTCGTCTTAATGAATCTTGAATCAATCTGTAGGCCTACATGAATCTAAAGATTGTTTCTTTGCTTACACGTGGTATGTAAATGGTTGCATATGGTAGCAGTTGTCTCAATGCTGAAATGAACTGCAACTACTACTATGAATAATGTACGTATAATAATAATGATGATGATAGTACAAATAGTAATGTACCTTTGTAAATTGGGAAACCAACTGCATCCAGCTACCGTACGCAGCCATGTTGATACCAAGTCTTAGTTACGCTACCCTGCCAGTTAGCAACGACATTTTCATTCTCACTCCTTAGATTTTTTCTTTTCTATCTATCGATAACTTTAAAGGTGTAATATCTCCATCATATCAAAGACTCACCCTAAGGGTCATAGAGTAAATTAGTCTTATTTTTGTCTCCCGAATTTGCCATTAAATTTATGAAAAGGGTTACTGAATCACCCTGTATATATATATATATATATACAAAGTATACTGTATATATAAACTGTTATTACCAAAAAGAATAAGAAACAATATATGAATTCAAGGTGGCAGAGTTGGGTATGCAGTTTTTTTTTCTATTATCAACTCTGCGAAGCAGACTGGTATTGCGCACACAGATCCCGCCCGTATACTGCGCACCACACCACACCACACATTGCGAATCAAAGTAAAACAAACCCAAAAGAATTGTATAGTTATATCAGAAAGAAAAAAGTAGTTACTTCAACTGTTGGACCGTTAATCGATGAAAATGGAGAATACACCAAAGACGAAGTACAAATGAGTAATGCCCTCAATACCTTCTTTGCATCAGTTTTTACAACAGAAGACCTCAGTGATATCCCTACACCATCGCCGATTCAGATTGATAATTCAGATGTTCTAAGCAATATCACCGTTACAGAGAGAGAAGTATTGAATTGTTTAGATAAACTCAAGGTAAATAAAACGCCTGGACCTGATACAATCTCGCCTAGAGTTCTAAAGGAAGCTAAGGATGAGCTCTCCAAACCACTGACATTACTATTCAATAAATCCTTGCAGTCTGGAACTATGCCTGATCAGTGGAAGATAGCCAACGTAACACCGATATTCAAAAAAGGCAGCAAATCCCTACCCAGTAACTATCGCCCAATTAGCTTAACCTCAGTTGTAGCCTATGTAAAATGCTAGAAACGGTCATAAGAGACAGACTCGTAAATCACTTCGAGGAAAATAACATACTTAAATATACTCAACACGGCTTTCGTAAAAAACGTTCCTGTTTAACAAACCTCTTAGACTTCTTCCACGATATCCTCAACCTCTACGATGAGAGTAAAGCTGTAGATATTATATACCTTGATTTTCAAAAGGCCTTTGACAAAGTTCCCCACAAACGTTTACTGCTAAAACTAAAAGCGCATGGAATACAAGAAATGGATAGAAAATTGGCTCAGCGACAGAAAGCAAAGAGTAGTCATAAACGGTAAGGCATCTAAATGGACCAATGTAAGTAGCGGGGTACCCCAGGGATCGGTACTAGGACCAATTCTCTTTCTAATTTACATCAACGACATAGATGAGGGTCTCACCTGTACAATCGCAAAATTTGCTGATGATACAAAAATTGCAAATAGCGTACTCTCAAAAGATCAAGTTGACGATATGCAACACAATCTAGATAAATTGTCACATTGGGCTCAAATTTGGCAAATGAGTTTCAATGCGGATAAATGTAAAGTACTACATATCGGATACCTAAATGAGAAAGCAAACTATTCGATGAATGGCACTCAGCTTAAGAATGTAAACAGAGAAACCGATCTGGGAGTAACAATATCGAGTAACCTAAAACCGAGTCAACAATGTTCAGAAGTTGTTAAGAAGGCAAACAAAATAATTGGCTTTATAGGCAGGTCATTTGAGCATAAATCCAAAGACGTTATCCTAACCCTTTACAATTCCTTAGTCCGCCCTCTTCTGGAATACTACGTTCAATGCTGGTGCCCTTATTACCAAAAAGACATAAACAAGCTAGAACGAGTTCAACGTAGAGTTACCAAAATGATACCTAGCCTAAAGAACAAACCATACGAAGAGCGTCTTAGAGAATTAAATCTATTTCCTTTAACCCAGCGCAGATTAAGAGGTGACTTAATTCAAGTGTTCAAAATCATCAAAGGCATCGACAATATGAACTGTAGTAAGTACTTCACTATCGACCAATCTAATTACACGCGGGGAAACGGTTGCAAAATTATTAGTAAATCTTTTAACTCACACGAATCTAAGAATTTCTTCTTCAATTGAGTTGTCAACTTGTGGAATGGGCTTCCCCGAGACGTTATAGACTGCAGCACTGTTGATTCATTTAAACTCCGCCTAGACAAATATCTCGCATCAAACCCGTGACTGACTGCGTTTGTAAATGAATAACTTTATTTTATCCTCCCCTCAGTTACTAACCCTTATGTCCCCTACTAACTTCCTAGTACTGCCACGGACATTAGTTCCATGGCAGTAGTTCCCTTTCCAATGTTCCCTTACCCACTCTAAACCACTGTTTGGACACTTGATCCTCAGTGTTTTGGAGGACAAGCAGCCTAGAAGGGTCACTAGATCTGTTGTTGCTTGATTTCCTTTGTACTCCTTTGTACCACCAGTCAGCTTGTCTGTCGTCGTCGTCGTCGTCCGTCTGTCTGTCCGGAAACTCCTCCTAGACTGTTCGATGGATTTTCACCAAATTTCACAGGTATATCCACTTGGTCAATGCGAAGGTCAGTCAAAAATAATGTTCCATTCAACTTAAAGGTTAAGGTCAAAAGTCAACGTAAAAAATAAGGTCAATATTTCATATTTTTTAGTTTTTACTCAAATGTCTTCATTTTCACTATTCAAGTTACTGATAACCTTATTATCGCATTGACCAAATTTTAGGTAAATATTCTAAAGGGTAAGATCAAAGGTCAAGGTAAAAGGTCAAAATATGTTTTTCACTAGTATTTCTTATACTAACTGTTAGATTCTCACTAGGCTTACCATGTATATTTGGAATATCTAGGCCAAGGTTATACAAGAAACTATACAATTCCATATGAAAGATCAAGGTCACAGGTGAAGGTCAAATAAAAGGGCAATATACTATTTTCTTTACTTTTCATGCAAACTTCACTAAATTTGTTGAGATAGTTGCACCTTAAATGAAAAGGAAAATACACCATATAGACACACATATAATAAAGGTCAAAGGTCAAGGTCAACTATTCTATTAATATATATGAAACTAACTGATGGGTTTTAATGAAATTAGACATGCTTATTTGATTTTCATGGGCAATGGCAATGCAAACAAAAATGTACTCTTACATATAAGTCAAGGTCACAGGTCAAGGTCAAAGTTCAACTTTTATTATTTATTACAAAAAAATACTCAAATTTAGGAGAACTGGCTGTGTTATGGCTTATTACTTAAGTATCATATATATCAAATTGCACATAAATATTGTTAAAGTTAAGGTCAGAGGTCAGGGTCAAAACAAGAGTATTTGTCATTTACCCTAAACTCCTCCTAGACTGTTTAATGTATTGTCACCAAGTTATACAGGCAAATTCAGTTGGCATATGCGACGACCATCCAAATATATGGATTTTATTTTAGTCAATGGTCAAAGGACAAGGTCACAGTATATGATCACTATTTGTAATCAATATGTTTTTATACGAATTACATCATATTCATAATGCTAGTTAATATGAACATTGCTGTTAAGCTAACTAAATCCTGGATAAGAAATTATAAGGTCGAAGGTCAAGGTCAAAGGTCAAGGTTAAATTTCGAAATATGATTCTTACTAGTATTTCATATTTAATGTAAGATTCTCATTAGGCATATCATGCATATTCGGAATGCCTAGACCAAGGTCATACAAGTATAAACATAATTCCATTTGATAGGTCAAGGTCACAGGTAAACATAAAATAAAAGGTCAATATGCTAATTTCTTTACCATTCATGTAAACTTCACAACATTCGTTGAGACAGTTGTGCTTTATGGGAAAATTAAAATTATAATTGTTCAGACATCATGAAGGTTAAGATGAAGGTCAAAGGTCAAGGTCAACTATTCCTTTAATACCTCTGAAACTAACTGATGATTTTTAATGAAATTTGACACACTTATTTGATTTTCTAGGGTTACATCAAAACAAACAAAAATATAATCCTACATATAGGTCAAGGTCACAGGCCAAGGTCATAAGTAAACCTTCATCATAAAAAATACTAAATTTTCGATAAGCTGACGACTGTTAGTTGCATTTTACTTAAATATATATTTCAATCATATACTGTATATGTTATACTGTATATATATATTATAATACTAAATGTTAAAGGTCAAGGTCAAAGAACAAATGAAGAGTGTTAATAATTTTGCTTAAACTCTTCTTAGACGGTTTAACCCTTTGTGTACCATTGAAGTCTTTTTTATTGTAGTCTAGCTATAATTAAACGATTTTGTGGAGCTATGAAGGATCTGTGGTAGTAAAAAGGGTTAATTATGATAGTTGAAAGCATGCTAATTTTATGGAGGCCCTTCATAAACTAAATAAAATAGTCTTAATATCCAGTATGAAATGAAACTAACAGAACTGTACTGAATGGGTTACGTATCATCACCATATTTTGCTGGCAAATTCGGTTGGTCAATGTAACGATTGTTCAAATTTTGTGTTTTTGTTATTCATAGGTCAAGGTGAATGGTGAAGGTCACAGATTATGGTGACTATTTCTTTCTTATATAAATTATATTCTAAATTTGAATTACACCATATTAAAAATGCTACAAAATAATGTTACGCTGACCTTATTATAGATAAATATTCCAATGGTTAAGATTCAATGCGATCATAAATATAATTATATATATATCCTCCCAGGCGGACATGAACCACCAACAGTCAGAACGAGTGTCTATGCTTTAATCCACTGCACACAAGTATCCTCCATCTAGCTGTGGTATAGTGGATTAAAGTATGGGCACTTGTTCTTACTGTCGGTGGTTCAAGTCCGGCTGTGAGTATAAAAACATATATATATATATATATATATATATATATATATATATATATATACCGATTACACCTAAGAGATTCAATACTACTTGCAGAGTTGCGTATGAAGTTTTTGGTTTGTTTTGGTAATGCGAACTAATGCACACCTACTTTATGTATCTGTTATTTGTGTATATGTATTTATATATTTATTATTTATTTATTTTTTGTAAATACCAAAACTGCACATATATATTATCCAAAAAATTAAATATATATTAATGAGTAGAGCGAACCAGAAATCATTTACTGACTTCAATGTAGCAAATCAAGGGTGTATAATGTTTTCTATATCATTGGATATATAGTGATATCCCTTTCTATCCTTAGTACCTCCATTGACAAAGCTGAAAGGAGTTTAGGTTTTCGCCTCCATTTGTTTGTCTATCTATTTGTTTATCGCTAAACAAGACATCTCACAAAGTTTGAACCGATTTTCACGAAATTTGGTGGGCAGATAGAATATGCGCCAAGGAAGAAGTGATTAATTTTAGGATACGATCCAGATCATATTATGTGGCAAAGCCAACTTAGGTGGAGGTATGTGCTCTACCGAGTGCCCCTCTAGTTTTATATGGGTACTGCCAATATTCCTTTATAAGGGTATATTGTTTTAAATTACACTTTCCGTATACTGTTTAGAGTGATATATTTTTTTTTTTTAAGAGACAATGAACGGAGGAAGGAAAAACACAGATAAAACAAAAAGGTCCATGTGCCTAAAGGCATCCTCCATTCATAAAAGTTTGTAACAACTGGATTAAACATTTGTGATTGTAAGTTTGTGGAAAGCAATTCGAGGAAGTGAATTCCAAAGAGTATAGCTCTAGGGATAATGAATTCTGATAAGCAGAAGTTCTGCATTGTGGAGGAGAAAGTGTAAATTCATGGGCGCTCTCAGCTGCCCTAGTTCTACGGGAAAGATGTGGAGAGGCGGCAATTGAAGCAAGTTCCTCGGAACAATTGCTGTGAAAATATCTGTAGAATAATGCAAGGGATGCAACGTTTCTTCGTATGGCTAATGTAGGAAGGTCCTGTGTGACTGCAGTATTGATTAATCTAATAGCTTTATTTTGAATTTGTCCAACTGCCTTTTGCAACCACTCCACTTCCACCCCACAGAGGTGAACAGTAATCCATCTGAGAGCGCACATGACTTTTATATATTACGGCCAACTGCTCGTCAGTGAAGAATTCTCGAACTGTACAGGAGTCCCAGTTTTTTAGAGGCATTCTTAGCAATGCTTCTAACATAATGTGTCCAGCTCAGTTAGTAGTTAATGTTACACCGAGAATGTCAATACTAGGGGAAGTGGGAATATTTACATCATTAAAACATATATGGGAGTCAGTGAGATTCTGTCGGTTAGAAAATTGAATGTACTTGGTTTTCTGTGCATTAAAGGAAACTAGATTCTCTTGTCCCCATTAGATGAGAAAATCCCCGAAGATTGGCACAACAGTGTTAAAGTAAATTATATACAAAGGAAAATGGGATACGCTAGATAGGGGTAATTATAGGGGCCTGAAAATGCTTGACCAAATCATGAAGGTATGTGAGAGAGTCTTTGAGGGTTTGATCAGGCAAAGCATCTCCATTGATGATATGCAGTTTGATTTTATGCCAGGACGGGGTACAACCAATGCTATCTTCATTACCAGGCAGATACAGGAAAGATGCTTACTATAAGGCAGGGATCTTTACTTTGAGTTTGTAGACCTTGATAAGGACTTTGACAGGGTGCCTAGAGATGTTGTGCAGTGGGCTATGAGGAAACTTGGTGTGGAAGAGTGGCTGGTGCGTGTGATAATGAAGATGAATGAGGATTCACGAACTGCATGAGGGAACTGTTTTGTGCAAACGATTTAGTCCTAATAGCTGACAATGTGCAAGATGCTGAGGCCAAATTCAGAAGATGGACCAAGGTTATGCACTGTAGACTGAGACGAGGCAATGTGGAAAAGAACGGTGCATACCCATGTGCAGTGTGTGGAAAGGGTGTGGGCGCTAACTCGATTCGATGTAGCATGTGTCGATGTTGGATGCACCATGGGAGTAAGCGCTGTAGTAGAATAAAAGGATCCCTGCCGAAGTATAAGTCAGAAATAGAGAAATTTGAGTGCGTAGTGTGCGAAGGCGAGCTTGTGGTAAATGATGATCCTGTGGCTGTGAATTTTTGGAAATGAGTCATTGGAGCTGGTGGACATGTTTTGTTACCTAGGAGATACCATCTCTGCCAGAGGTGGGGCCAAGGCTGCCACTGTTGCTAGAATTAGATGTGGCTGGGGGGAAGTTCAGATAATTGCTGCCAATTCTGACCATGAAAAGAATGCCTCTCCCCCTGAAGGGAAAGGTGTATGCCTCATGTGTTAGAAGTGCAATGACGTATGCCTCAGAAACATGGGCCATTAAAGTGGAGGATGTCAACAGAATGAAACGTAATGAGATTAGAATGGCGAGATAAATGAGTGGGGCCTGGCTGCAGGATAGAATAACAAATGATGAGCTGAGAAGACGTTTAGGTATAAAGAGTATTAGCGAGATGATGCCTACAAGTAGACTGGGATGGCATGGATATGTGAAGAGAATGGATGAACACAATTGGGTGAAAAGATGCAGGTCTGTGATTGTGGAGGGAGCTGCACCAAGGGATGGACCGAGGAAGACCTGGGATCGGACTATACGTACCGATCTCAAATCCAAAAAATTGACAAGTGAAGCAGCCCTTAAGGGGAGATTTCCACTTGAGGGATTTTTTTCTGGACCCCTTTCTCCCTCATGTTTAGCCCCATTGCTTTTGAGATGTTTCGCATGCCCCATTAGTTTGGCGATTTGAAGAACTTTCGATCTATTTCTGTCAATTTTAAGACTTTTCGTGCCATTTAGGGGTCGAGTTTTTCCTGGCGAGCGATAGCGAGCCTGTAATTTAAGAGGAACCGGCCTTTGGCCGGGAAATGTTTCTACCAAAAAATGTACACATTTATCTTGAAAGGGGGTCTAGGGGGAGTAATTTTAAGCTTGATGAAAACGTAGGGAACAAACTAAATACCTCCCCTTAACAGGGTTGCCTGGAACGCCACCATTAGGACAAGAGACTGAAACTGCATGCATGTGTTGAGCACTCAGTCTTAAAATGTTATGTATGTATGACTGGGTTTATTCTCACCAATATACCACCATATGTGGTATATTGTTATGGACACTAAATACCCTTTATACTTGGTTTAACCCTTCCAGCCCGGGTGTCCTTTTAAAAGGACGGCGCGGCAGATGGGCTGGTATCCGGGTGTCCTTTTAAAATCTCTGTGCTTGAAAGCGTGCTTTGAAAAGCGCGCGGCCAAAATTTACTTTGTAGGGGCGATCGCAGCGCCACCAAGCCTCAACTACTACCGCTATCAGTTCCTACGTGGCCGCCATGGCGAGTTATAGTGAAATCATGAATTCCGACGCGTCCGATTCTGTGCAACCTCCCGCGCGCCCCACTGCTACCCCACTCGCAACTTCGACGCCTGTTGCAACCAAGAAGAAAGCTCAACGAAAGAAAGTTAAACGTTTGTTGAGTGAAAGTGCTATACAGCGAGAACTTTTTGACCTTGAATTGAGCAGTGGCGAAAGCTTGGTGGACAAAGAACAATTTATAAGTGCAAGCGAAGATGACGATTTCGTTGGTTTTGGAGACGACGACAATGTGGATTTATTTGAGGGGGGAGACAGTAGTGATGATCCTGATGTGGATGTGTTTCAGGAAGGTGCTATTGAACTTCCAAGTGTGCTAGAACCTAGGCCTACCCCGTCGCCTAGGCCTAGGCCTAGCCCTAGCCCGAGCCCAGGACCTTCCCCTTTGCCTGCCCGAACGCCCGTGAAAGTGGGCAAATACTTTTACAAACAATCTTTAGTGAAAAGTGTAGCCAAGAAAGCACGCAGGGCAGCAGAAAAAGCTAGGGAAGGCGAAGATAGTGATAGTGACGCCGACACTGGGCTAGCAACCACCCGCATTCCTTTGTCCCGACGCCTTGACCCGGGACGCCGCGCGGTTCACCCACAGCCCTCGGCTTCATCTCTCCCTCAGGATATGCAAAGGGCCTCTACAAGTGGTACTAGTGGGGCGGCATTGTCCTCCCACAGTGTGCCATCACAGGCCCCGCATCATAGAGCATTACTTGCTGCGGAGAAGCCCTCGGCTCGCCGCAAAAGGAGCCCAACTCCCGAGGCTGAGGCTCCCATTGTTCAACCTCCCGTACCCTCCCGCGCCCCACGCCGCCGACGCCCGGTCACTTCTTCACCCGAATTGTCTCCTGAAGAGGATACTGACGACCCCAACATTGCCCCAGATAACCTGATGTCGCCTGAGGAGGAGGAGGAGGACGACGAAGAGGATGTGGAAGAGGAGGAAGTCCCGACAAGACAGGTTAGAGGGCGAGGTTGTGGACGTGGTCGTGGTCAGCTTGCCGACGCCGATGCCCCTGGGCCTGCGCTCGGGCATGGGCCTGCAGGGCGTCCGTGTGGCCAAGGGCGTGTGCCAGGGCGTCCAGGGCGTGTGCCTGCTGCAGCTGCACATGCTCGAGCATCCGACCTGTTTGTGTGGACAGATGGGGCTGATTTTGAGCCAGATTGTCCTGCCTTTGACGAGGTACAGATGGGTTCCGGGGTGTCACCAGCATATCCCTGTGGCCCAAATGCTACCCCCAGTGAACTTTTCTGTGGCTTCTATGACAATGAAGTCATGGAATACCTCGTCGAGGAGACCAACAGCCATCATGACATCTGTGCCAACTTTCTTGGCAGGAAGACCAGTGCCAAGATGGTGGCATGGAAAGCTGTCACTGTGGCAGAACTATATGTGTTCTTGGCACTCACAATGCTGATGACACATATAAGGAAGCACGTTCTGGCCGACTACTGGATCACTGGCGACCTCATAACGACTCCAGCATTTGGCAAGTACATATCCAGGGACCGGTACTTTGACATCCTCTCCTATCTCCACCTGACCAACAACATGCATGTCCACCTTACCAACACACTATGGAAGATCAGGAAGCTGTATGACATGATACGTCATCGGTTCACCACCTACCTGATTCCTTTCCAGAAGATGTGCCTCGACGAGTCTCTGGTCCTGTTCCGTGTTAGGCTGCACTTCCGACAGTATATCCCGTCCAAGAGACACCGCTTCGGCATCAAGCTCTTCGTCCTCTGCGACTGTTTGACGGGGTATTTGCTGGACTTTGTGGTCTACAGCGGTAGGGGTGGAGAAATAGAGACTGACCCCCACATTTGTTTTGGCGGCGCTGTAGTAAAGAAGATGATGGAGAGGCACTTCCATAAGAACCACGTCCTCTACACAGATAACTACTACACGTCGCCTATCCTGACCAAGTACCTCCACGACCGCAAGACCGGAACTGTCGGCACAGTCAAGGCCAAGAGGAAGGGCATGCCAGGCTACCCAACCAAGACGAAGAAGACGGACATCTTCCACAAGAAGAGTGGCCCCATCCTCTCCATCCACTGGCATGACCAGCGGAAGGTCAACCTCCTCACCACATGCCACAAAGCCCAGATAGTCGCCACAGGGAAGGTGGACCGAAGAACCAAGAACCCTGTCCAGAAACCAGCTGCTGTCCTGGATTACAACCTCAACATACGCCTCGTCGACAAGTCCGACATGCAGATGGGCTTCATCGACTGCCTGCGAACATCTTGCAGGTGTTACAAGAAATTTATCCTGCATACGGTAGATATGTCGGTCGTCAACCAAGACCGCCAGCACAGTGCCAACACTCTACCTACTCAACATTACCCTCAACTTTATCATCACTACCACAGATATCGGTGACCCAAGTAACACAACATGCAACCAGAACACCCAAAAAAGCAGGAAGCTCTAGCAAACACATCGAAAATGAAGTAACAGCAACGAACAAGAAAGACAAGATAAACCACTCACCCCCCACAACACGACGCCGCTGCACAACAAATCAACCAAACCTACTACAACACAACCCAACACTATCGGCGACCCAGGTAGCTCAACATGCAACCAGAACAGCTAAAAAAGAATGGATCAGTCGCAACAACATCAACAATAAAGCAGCAACAACGGCCAAGAACAAGGACATCAAACAACAAATACAGGTAGGGGTGGGAGGGGGGCAAGGGGGAGCCACAACCTGTCCCCATCTCACGCGCTCACACCCCAGCAGCCGCTCACGGCGCTCAGCTGATCACCACACCGCCAGACGTACGATGAACAGTAACAGGAAAATATGTATAGTGTGCGATATTGGATTCAACAAAAGGAGTACAACTTCACAATGTAGTAGTTGTAATGAAACAGTACACGATCGATGTACTTACGTTACTAGCAGAAAAGAAGTGGAATGCGATAAATGTAGGGAAGTAGCTATTAAAGGTCCTAAATCATTTGTGAAATATGTGAATCACTCATAACAAGAAAACAAAGGATCCTAAACTGTGTTAAGTGTAAAACTGTAGCTCACATGAAGTGCATCTCTAAGAAGACCAACAGTGAAGAATGGGAATTCCTATGCAACATTTGTGCCTTGTATTCATTACCGAATATTAATGTAAATGAACCAATTAGTATTAACAACTCAGAATCCAGCCAGGACACATTCAAAATCAAAGATGAATACAGTGTTCACCAACAAAGGGCTCCATCTTATCCACATTAACGCCAGATCAATGTACCATAAATTGTCAGAAATAAACTTGTTAGCTAATAAGGTCAAAGCTTCAATAATTGCAATTACAGAAACCTGGCTGGATTCAAGTATAAACGAAGGTGAAATAAACATTCAAGGTTTCAATATGGTTAGGAATGATCGCAATAGGCATGGGGGAAGAGTATGTCTTTATGTAAAAAACTACCTCACACACACAACTAGGACCGACCTCCATGTAGAAAATCACGAAGCTCTGTGGATCGACCTACACCTGCCGAGGACAAGACCCATCACAATTGGGGTATGCTATAGGCCACCAGACGACACACAATTCTTGACCAAATTTGAACGAACTTTGTCATCGCTAGACCCTCGGAATTAATCCATCATACTAGGGGATTTTAACCTGTCTTACAAACAACGAAATAATAGGCTTGTACGAGAATATAGGCTGTTACGTCCTGGGTTATATAAACACTGGGCTCTTTCTATTGGACTAGGTATGCGGCAACAAGCAACAACGGAAAACGCTAGATCCAACCCTTATCTATAAACCCAGGCAACAAACCACCCTGAACCGTCAAGAGTCCTGCCTTGACAACAAGGTATCCTATGACTCGGTTACAGGGTGCACGCACTATAGACTGCTGATAGTCAAGCAGGCTATATAAAAGATCACAAAATTAAGTTGACTTAAAGCTTCAAGGAAAAGATAGATAACGGAATTAAATTGCAGAAACAATTTAATAACAAACTAGAAGAAAGTACATTTAACGTTACGTTAATTAATACAACTAATCACCCCTGCGTGAAAGAAGGTGAAAGCAAACAGTCCTCAAAACACCGTACAGGTAGACAAGATGCGGGTTTCTAAACTGCATGCGGCTACTGTAGGATCTGATGCTTAGCAAAGAAAGTACGTTATGGATTTTGATAACTTTTAACTCATAAGCAGGAATAAATACTAGTGATAGGCCATACAGTGTATAATGGCATAGGTATAATTAAATAAAGGCAGCAACTCGCAACATAACCACATACAGGTGTGCTTCTCACTCTTAGTCAGGCAAGCCTGCTCGGACAGAGTCTCTAAGCCACACCCTGACTCACAATGCTCACAAAAACGGTAAACTGTGGCACAATAACAAGCATACAGAGATGATAAACCCCTAGCTGTTAATCTGCCAGGTGGAGGAGTTCTAGCCAGATGGATATAGGCTTCGGATACCCGGGCTGAGCCACCTGCTCTAGCCTAGGGACGTTCCCAGGTCTGTGCGCCAAATTACTCTAATTGAAAGGGTGCTCTCTTGAGAGACTCAGATCGCAAGTATCTGACTCTCTCCTGGCGACCCTAAAACAAAAGCAAGACGTGCTAGCGCAGTGCTGAGTAGACTAGGCAAGGGCCCTCACACAACACAACCCTAGACACACAGGGACACAGACAAGAAAATGCCCCCCGACTCCCACGGGTATCCTAGTAAAGTCGTGCGGGTCCACGGGACTCGCACTAGCAGACTTTACTTAAAGGATCGCAAAAAGCCTCCCCTCCGGTCTAGCCCCTGCTAACCTGACACAAGAACACACTAGCAAGCATGAAACCACCAAATATGAGACAACAAAAAAGCTTCCTTGGTTTCATTAACAATTAAATCTCTGCATAAGGCCCTAAATCCTATCTAGTTATCTGAGAGCTCGTCGTTAATACAATAATAGATATAAGGTCTATCAAGGGGATGGGATAATTAAATAGATTGGTGAAGTAGTGGAAGGAAGGTATACAAAGTAAGAGAGAAAGTTTCTAAGTGGGGTTGAGAGGGATAGATATCAAGGGGGTCCAAAGGGTACGACAGTGAGGTGAGCTCTGAGTCTTGAATCTGTCTGGACCCCGCCCTAGGCATGCAGAATACATCCCAGGCTTGGCAACACTCAACACAGTTGCCGGGTCAAAATCCGCTACCCCGTGCATGAGTCGAAACTAAGCCTAACGTTGCAATCAAATGCATGTGGCAACGCTTCAGGCTCGTCCCAAGCTGGACTCTCCGCGAGAAGCAACGTCCCCAAGCCGGTCTCTCTCTCCGGCTCGTCTCCTCCCACTCTCACTAGACTTACATCTTATATATTATAATGAAACAATCAACTATCGAGAATAAAATATACTAAGATGCGTTGGTTAAGAATAAGGGCAGCTCCAAGCTGTGAAACAACATAAGAATATCCCAGACATTAGTTACATTGTCGTAGGATATATACTAAGGAAAAGCCGGCCGGCCGGCTGCCACCAGCCGGTTTCTAAACGGCTGGGCAGCTGACGCGCGCGCATGCCCGCACGTGGCTACTATGCAGAAGCGTCACACCTCCCCCAAGATATAAGACCCTTGACTAAGTTCTTCATATCTAACAGAAAGCTTCTCATAGTACCACACACTGTTGCAACACAAGGCACTATATATAACAAAAGTAAAGACTGTTGCGCTCCACCGAGCAAGTTCAACTAACTTAGCGACAATAAGCGAAAACATTCAACTTAGATACAACTACATCTTATACAAAATTCTACACGTTATAAAAATAAAGATTTTTTATAAGATTTTTGCTTTTTTAATTTGTTTTTTTCGGCTGAACTACAGTGACAGCCTATTTTCCTCCACACTCAACCCTCAATCCTGTGGCAGTCTAACCAACATCATCCACCCTTGATAGACAATCCGCTATTATGTTATCAGAACCGGCAATATGGCGTTTGTCCAAATTATACTCCTGAAGCATGAGTGACCACCTGGTCAGCCTCATATTCCGGTTATGAAACTTATTCAAGAATTTCAGAGGGTGATGATCGGTATAAACCACTACGACTGGTCCGAAAGCAGGAACATATACATCGAAGTGCCTGAGCGCCAGCACTATCGCCAGGAGTTCTTTTTCAATTACAGAGTAATTCCTTTGTGCACTATTGAATTTTTTACTGTAAAAACTCACTGGATGTTCGATACCTTCATCATCTGTCTGTAACAAGACAGCCCAGCCCCTATGCCACTGGCATCAGTCGCCAGCTGAAAAGGTCTGCTGAAGTCCGGGGCCCTGAGTATGGGGTGGGTACATAACAGGTGTTTCACCAAGGAAAACGCCTCTGCACATTCAGGAGACCACCGGAACTTCTTGTCCTTAGCTAATAAGTCAGTTAAAGGTGCAAGTACAGTCGAATAGCCTTTGATGAAGCGACGATAATAGCCTATCATACCTAGAAACCGCATGATTTTGTTTCTTAGTCGTAGGCTGGGGAAACTGATCGATGGCTTTGATCTTTGTCTGTGGAGGGCACACCTGACCCATCCCCACCTCGAACCCCAGGTACAAAACTGTGGCTTTGACAAAATCGCACTTACCCAGGTTTACCACCAAACCTGCTTCATTCAGTTTATTAAAAAGCTGTCCGATGTGAGCACAGTGACTGTTAAAATCATCGTCGTATATTATGACATCATCTAGGTACACCGTACAGTTGGGAATGTCGGCTACAATGTCGTTCATTAATTTCTGAAACGTTGCAGGGGCATTTTTCAGCCCGTATGGCATAACATGGCAACGATATGTGGCACCGTCCACCACAAACCCACACACCTCTCGCACTCGCTCAGACAAGGGCACTTGCCAATAACCCTTAACAAGGTCTATCTTAGTGAGGAACTTGGCTTTTCCTATCTTATCCACACTGTCGTCCACACGAGGGAGAGGGTAGGCATTTGTGGGGGTTAAACCATTCAACCTGCGGAAATCAATACAAAACCGCACCTTGCCATCTGGTTTGGGCTGCAGTGTGACGGGGGAAGTCCACCTTACTGCACCCTCAGAAATTAGCCCACGTTTCAGCATATAATCCAGCTCTTCCCTAAGTGCTGGTAATTTAATAGGGGGAACACGGTATGGCACTGATTTAAAGGGCGGGTGGTCCCCAACATCGACATCGTGCACCGCTTGAGTAGTGAGGCCAGGATGCTCCGCGAAAACAGCTGGGTTTGAATCAAACAAGTGCTGCACAGCTACACGCTGTTGCTCAGGTAAGTGCAATATTAACTCGTGAGCCACTTGTCTAGAATTCCCAGCCCACTGATCCGCGGAACCATGGCAATCCCAATTATCCTCCCCCGCAGCTTGACTGTCCCTTCCTCCTTCTCCACCACGATCGCTGCAGATCAACACCGGGACAGTGAGAGGCTCGGAGGGGCGCCTCACATACTCCTTCATCAGATTTACATGGCAAAGTTGGTTCTTTTTTTTACGATCAGGAATAGCTACTAAATAGCCGAGATCAGAAACCTTCCTTACAACCCGATACGGACCAGAATACTTGGCAGACAAGGGGTGTCCCACCAGAGGCAGTAGTATCAGTACCTCCTGATCTACTTCAAACTCCCTCAGCTTCACCTTCTGGTTGTATCTGTCTTTCATCTGAGCTTGTGAACTCTTAAAGTTCCGTCCTGCTACCTCCAAGCTCTTTAGCATTCTCTCACGGCTTTCAACTACATACTTTAGAAGCGAGCATGGCTTTGTGACTCCCTCCCAGATCTCCTTGACTATGTGGAGGGGCCCCCTGACCCTGTGTCCAAAAACCAACTCGTTCGGGCTAAATCCCAAGCTCTCCCCAGGTACTTCTCTCGCAGCAAATAAAACGTATGGGAGACCTAGATCCCAGTCCTTCCCATTTTCCATGCAATAACACCGCAACATACTCTTGAGAGTCGAGTGCCACCTTTCCAAAACTCCCTGACTCTCGGGATGGTAGGCAGATGACACCACAGACACTATCCCATGTTGGTGCATGGTCTGCTTAAACAGAGCAGAAGTAAAATTGGATCCCTGATCAGACTCGATCTCCTGAGGGTAGCCATAACGGGAGAAATAAGACAAGTAGGTTTTTTGACAACAGTCTAAGCCAACCCGTTGGGCATGGGGTAAGCAACTGGATACCCGGTTGCTACATCCATTACAGTTAGTAAACATTTATTGCCGGCACTAGTGGGGGGCAATGGGCCAACCATATCGATAACTACTTTTGCTGAAGGGCGGCCCAATGACAGGGATAGGTTGTAACGGGGCTCTCGGGATGACCTGATTGGGTTTCCCAACAACTTGACAAGTGTGACACTGTGACACCCATGAAACGACACTCGCCTTTAACCCAGGCCACCAGAAAAGCTTGCTCAGAGCTGCCTCCGTCTTACGTGCCCCCAGGTGCCCTGCCAAAGGCACATCATGAGCTAATCTCAATAAGCTCTCACGGCACACCCTCGGTACTACTAACTGGTCCCTAATCCTGACCCGCCATCCCACTTTTTCTTGGGATCCTGATGTCTCCGATACAAGATCCCCTCGGACAAGAAAAAATCACCAGGCTGCGCATCCCCATCGCTCTCCAGTTCGACAGCACCATTACCACACGCCCTGACTTCAGGATCTTCCAGCTGCAAGGAACATATATCAGCAGGTGCGAGATTATCCAAGTTCATCTTAAATAATTTATTTCCACCTCCAATGTCCCCCTGAGCCATCCTTTCCTCACGCTGCGCATAACGATGCTGTCGCAGAGTCTCTTCCTGCCCTGCACCTGCACTAGCGGTGACAGGCCCCGGGGCCTCTCCAGACTCTAACATAGGTGCCAATAATGAGTCACCAAGAAACACTGCCGGATCAAAACTCTCCAATTGACCAACACTTCCCGTTTTCTTGTGACCTTTCCTCCGCGGTTTGATAGACTGAGGTGGTGGCTGCAAGGCTCCTGATGTCTGAGAACGCGTCACAACACACGCCATGGTTTGTACGCTACACTTCTCAACCCACTCCTGTTCCTCCCTACTAACGTCGGCCGCCTTCTCGGCAACGACCAAGGGTGAAACCTTAGAAGCAGGCACCGCAAAGTCGTTGCCGAGGAGGAGGTCGACGCCCCCAACAGGCAAGGTCTCTACAATTCCGACATCCAGCTCCTTCGCCACACCACCCACCTCCAGCTCCATCCGCACCAGCGGGTAGGACTTCGTAGCATTGATCCCCTGAACTACCACCACCCGAGCAGCGTTAATCGGCCTACCAGTAAAGTTCTTTAACAAGGTCTGAGAAGCCCCAGTATCACGCAATAGCTTAACTCCTCGCCTTTCGCCAGCCCACCTCACAAAACCATGCCCTCTATGACCCCCAAAGACGTCGCGAACAGGGTTCGAGCATTCCGGACTCTTGGACACAGGCTGTGTCCCAACCTCTGACGAACTACCCTTGGCAAACTCAGAAGATATAGGCGACACCCCTATGCTGCGGACCAATGACACAACCTTGTTTGGTGGCTTGTTCGGACAAGCATTTGCAAAGTGACCCTCCTTGTGACATGCAAAGCACTCTTTACTCTTTGGTTTCCCTTGGGAGTGGGAGGTACCATTAGACTTCTTATACGGGACGGTATTTGGTTTATGTTCAGTTTTATTGTCAGTGCTAGATGGTTTTGTGTATTTATGTGTATCAAAATTCTTGGGAGGGTGAGGGGTACGATCCTTTGCACCCGACTCACTCCTAGCTGCTGCTCCGCACCCTCGAATTAATGACAGTCGGCGGTCAGCCATTTCTGCTGCCTCCTGGAGAGTTCTAGGATTTTTTGTCCTTTATATTTAATGTTGTTAAGTCCCCGCCTGTGCACTTAAAGAACTGCTTCAAGAGAACCAGCTCACTCAACTCCTCAAAAGTAGCTGCCCCCTCAGAACGCAGCCAATGTCGTAGTGCATCAGACAAGTCCCGGGCGTGTTCTAGGAAGGTACTATCCTTGCCCTTAGTAACACCCCGAAACTTCAAGCGGTAAGTTTCTGGTTGTAACTCATAGGCCCGTAGCACAGCCTTCTTTAGCTCATCATAAACTACACAGGACTCTAAAGGTAGTGCATCATACGCTTTTAGCCCCTTTCCTAGGAGTCTTGATGAAACTAATGCTGCCCACTTTTCCTGAGGCCACTGGTGTTCCTGACACTTCTTCTCAAATCGCATAAAAACTCAGCCACACATAATTCTCGAAACACAGGAACTAGTTTTAAGCAGGTGCGACAATGATTGGTCCCGATGTCTGTTACCTCCCCCAATATTTCGCCCTGTTACCTCCACTCGAGAGATCTCCAGCTCCCTGTCAGCCCGATACCTAGTAGACTCTGCCTGCAGTTCAGCCTCTCGTATAGCAACCTCAGCCTGCAGACTAGCCTGTCTCTCGGCAGCCTCAACCTGAACTCTAACCTGTCTTTCGGCGGCCTCAACCTTGGCCATCTCAAGCCGAAACAACAAATCTGGAGTCAACCCTTGAGGAGGGGAAGGTGCATTTAATGGGCAGGGTCCCTGTCATTGAATTCCACGCTGCCATTGACCATCAACTTGGGGGTATGTACTAAATTCAGGCACCCTGACGTTTGATGGGGGGGTGGAGGGGAGGGGGGGCGGGGGACCGGGGCCCCCAGTCGCCTCTCCACCCAGGTCTCTCCCTTCTAAACCCAATATCAAAGTCCTCAGCTGATCTTTCCTCATGCCACTTAAACCCTGGTGACCCTGAAGACCTGCCACACACTTTAAGCCATACTTATTCAGCTTCAACACCCTGGCAGCGGTAAGGGGCACCTCTAAAAATCTTCTAGCACCCTCCTCGCTATCGACTAGCCACTCCACAGGTCTTTCTCCCTCCGAGCCCGTATCGTGACCTGACTCATCACTGTGTTCTGATGTATTGGACATGCTTGTGTACTGCAGTAATTATCAAGGTTATAGAATGTGCCTTATCTCCTATACAAGTATGTATATACTAATGTTATTTAAAGTCTTTAATGTGTTATATTGGTTGCTCCAAAAAAAAAAACTCTATGTCCACTGTATTCCTCTAATCATAAGGAATCTCAAAACAAATGACCACTATATTCCTCTGTTTAGTAAATCCTATGCAAGGTCGCCATTTGTTACGTCCTGGGATATATA
>CM064525.1:25444031-25546901 GCA_032716605.1 Paralithodes platypus
AACCAGTACCAAATCAACCAATACGGTTAGGTTAGGTTAGTACTATATTTTGGGCACTGGTTTGGTTGGTCTTGGTTGATTTGGCACTGGTTGAGAGCTACTGGTTGAAATGGTCTACTGGCAGTTTGAAAATGACATGGAGACCGGTAATTTTTCAATCATATTCTGTTTACCATTAGACGATATGCTTAATTTGTACAATCTACCTATACGACTCAAATGGGTTAAAACGACCTCAATAGTATTGAGATCGTAAATAAACTAAATAAATAAATAAAATAAAGTATACGTGCCGTTTTTTGCCCAAAATCAAAACGGCATAACCCAACTCTGCGATTGGGTCCAGCATCATCACTACTGTTCACTATCACCATTTTTTTACTATCATCACTACTACTATCTCTACAACCATCAATCACCTAACTCTCACGCTCATCATCACTACTACTGTCATCATCACTACAACTTTAGCATATTAGTTTTGAGATTTTAAGACGTTCTTTCCATTACTTTGTTTTTTTAAGACCTTTCGCCCCATGTCTGTCAATATTAAGACCTTTCGTGCCATTTAAGTGTCGTTTTCTTCCTGGCGAGCGATACCGAGCCTATAATTTTAAGAACTATCGGCCTTCGGCCGCGACATTTTTCTATCGAAAAATGTACAAATTTACCTTGCAAGGGGGTCTAGGGGGTGTATTTTTAGGCTTGTTTGAAGACTAGCGAGGAAAAACTAAAAATAAGGGAATAAATACATGAATAGCCCTAAAAACCGGCCAGTAGCCCCTTAATTGAGATCGTATGCAACCTTTTCATTCCCACAGATTCTTCCTAAGTTGTATAAAATCGTCTAATGATAGCCAGAGTAATCCGTCACAATGCGTCCCAGACCTCAATGGGTAAAAATAACGAATAAAATGCGTAAATAAAAACGCCAATTTGATACAGTAAATACAGACTATGTATTTGGAATGGGTCAATTTAATGTAGTCATAGCTATAAGGACTCCAGTAATATAAATACTACTCGAACCTGTAATGAAACAAATAAACATACTCATATATTGTTCACCAACTAACCTTACTTCTAAACTCAATTAACGAAGTCAACAAATACATGTGGCACTCCAAGGACTCGAACCTAGAATACTCACACCGAAATTCCGTGTGTGTGTGTGTGTGTGTGTGTGTGTGGTGTGTACTATTTGATTTGTTTACATTGTGCTATTATTAATGTTCTTAGATTCCTCCCTAGACCTTCATCAAGTTTAAACAAACACTCCCAAGAGCCCCCTTCGAGATAAATGTGTACATTTTTCGGTAGAAAAAGACATTCCAACTATCTCTCGCCAGGAAAAAAATCGACGCCTAAATGGCACGAAAGGTCTTAATATTGACAACAAAAATGGGGCGAAAGGACTCAAAATCGCCAAAGTAATGGAACAAACGTTTTGAAATCTCAAAACAAATATGCTAAACACGAGGGAGAAGGGGGTCCAGAAAAAACGACTACCTCCTCCTTAATAACCTCAGAAACATTACAATCTCTCTCTCTCTCTCTCTCTCAAAAAAAAAGGCAAACAAAAATCTAATAAATCATACGCCTCTGAAATGATATATACTGTATACTGCATTCCTAAAGCTTATCTACAACAGCTATAGTCCGTTCATTCTAGGTTGGGCAGAAATCGTAACCACTAACCTCTGTAACTCAAAAAGGACTATAGCAAATGAGCTGTCAATTGCCACACCTATTCCCTATGTGGTAGAAATATTAGCTCGATTACTCTAGTCCTGTTTTAGTTATGAGAGGTTATAATTTACGATGTCTGCCCAATTAACCTAGAATTGGCCAACCTAGAATGAACAGACTATATCCTGCAACACCTCTCCCATGAATTATAACATTCATATACAAATGATATGATCTATACACGGTAATAAAGAGAGGGTAGACGGACCAATGAGTACGCAGTGAGCCAATTAAGGGGAGATGGGTCTGTTTTTCTGGACACCCTTCTCCCTCATGGTTAGCCCCATTAGTTTTGAGATTATAAGACAATCGGTCCATTTAGTTTCCCGATTTTAAGATTTTTAGCCCCATTTCTTTGTCAATATTTAGACCTTTCGTGCTATTTAGGTGTCAATTTTTTTTCCTAGCGAACGACAGTGAGCCTGTAATTTACGAGAAACCGGCCTTCAGCTGGGACAGTTTTCTACCGAAAAGTTTACAATTTTAACTCGAGGTGTTAGAGGTGTTTTTAAATGTTTGGTGTGAGTCTAGGGAACAAACTAAAACAAATTATACTTAAATCACCACATACACATTGGCCCCTCTACCCTATCATAATATATATATGTAGTATATATATATATATATATATATATATATATATATATATATATATATATAGAAGCGATGCTCTCTTCACGGGGAAAGCGGAGGCCGTATAATAAATAGAAAAACCAGCGCTGGGATGAACATCTTTATTGTGGGACGTTTCGGCTTACACACTTAATATATATATATATATATATATATATATATATCTATATATATACTGTATATATACAGTATATATATATATATGTATCTCTAACATAGGCCTACACAACAAATGGCCTTAAGGGGGTCACCGGCTATTTTGATCTTTCTCTCCTTTTCTCTATTCCCCTGTCTTGTATCAATTCGGCCCCATTCAGCCAACAGTTTTTAAGACATTTACCCCCATCCAGGTGTCGATTTCTTACTGGCGAGCGATAGCGAACCAGCATTGTATGGAGAAATCCGGCTTTGCCGGATTTTTTTTTTCTATCGAAATTTAGCTTCCTGTCATGACAATAACCCTACAGCTTTATGCTAATCTAGCTTTGGCATGTCAATAAACCTAACCGACGTTCTTAAAGAGCTTTGGCATGACAAAACCCTAACATATTTTTTCCCACAGTAACTTTTAATCTAGCTTGGCATGACAATAACCCTCAACATTTTTTCCCACAGTTCTTTTAATCTGGGATGGATATTACCGGTGTCTTTCTTAATGTTCTACATAGGGCATGCCAATAACCTTCGCGTCTATTTTGACGGCGATTCGGCTTCTAGCTTTATATTACCCTAACCTTCCTTCTTTAGATTCTTATAATCTAGCTTTGGCACGACAATAACCCTAACCCAGTCTTGCTTAAAGATTCTTCTAATCTTCCAGTAGCCTATAGCCTAATTTTGGTCAATTTAAAGGCACACAATTAAATGGTTGGTATTTTAAACGACACTACTGCAGCATTATGAGAAACAATTTAATAGAGATAATAGGCAACAATAGATTCGCCATATTTTTCTCCATAGGCTCTAGTCCGCATGGAGGATTTTCGTTATCGACAAATTGAAAAAATTCCCACTTCACAGACAAAATAGACAAATGCACCAAAAATTGGGGTGTGGGGGCGGCAGCCCCCACCCATAATAGCCTACTATAATAGGTTAGGTAAGGTTGTTAGGTTAGGCTAGGGCCACTAGGCTAATGTCCTTCCAAAGGGGTATAGGCCTAGTAAACACTAGGATAGCCTATACCTGGTCAAGGGTAAGTCCTGCTGTAGTCAACTTGAATGCTACCTTAAATTGTAATATTAGACTAGGCCTAGCCTATAGATAAAATAGCCTAGCCTACTTATTTATTGTAGCCTATAATATAGGCCTAGCCGGGTAGAATGTAGAGTTCGGGCATACCGCCACCATTGTTTACACTGCGCAGAGCGGCGACGGAAGCTTGCCATCATGTTCCCGTCCATTTTGAATGCCGTTGGATACGATAATATGTCATGGGGGGCAAACACCCCCCATGACATATTGTCATCATCATATAATTTGCCAGCAGGGGGCAAATAGGCCTAACCAAAATAAATCGTCGTAAAAAACTCAAAATAAACGCGAACTTACAGTAACTGCGGCGATCGACCATGTAAACATGACGGCGGCGGCGGCGGTGGACGCTTGCGATCATGTTCCCGTCTATTTTGACTGCCATTGGATACAATAATATGTTGAGGGGAGGGCTTTGCGGCAATTATTTTGGTTGTTTGCCCCCTACTGGCAATATATATGATGATGACAACACGTCATGGGGGCAAAGCCCCCCCTCAACATATTATTGTATCCAATGGCATTCAAAATAGACGGGAACATTATCGTAAGTGTCCGACGCCAACACCGCCGCCGTCATGTTTACATATGTCGATCACCGTGGTTAAAAGCTGGTTCACACATAGCCGAGTCCGTGCGCGAGTCCAACACGAGTCACACTCGTCGATTATCGCCGTCGCTGGAGGCTGAGTCGGCCGCGAGTAGCAATTGCTCCCTAGTCAAGGAGAGTGTAACACGAGTTAACTCGTGTCAATACGAGTCAACACGTGTTCATGCAAGAGTCTGTACGAGTAACTGAGAGTCAAAACGAGTGTAACACGAACCCAACACGAGTGTCAAAAATTTGAAAAATAATGGCCACATTCCAGGGCACGTAAACAAAGAGTATGGACGAGTCTAACACGAGTCAAAGCGATTGTTACACGGATCAACACGATTGTTATACGGATCAACACGAAAGACAACGCGTTGACTCTCGTTGGATCTCTGTTGCACACGTGTTGACTCGTGTTACATCCGTGTAAACTCGTGTAAACTCTCGTTGATTCATTCTACATTTTTGAATTAACGGTATTTCAAATGACACTTGCTTTTTCGTGTTACACTCGTTTTTTTTCTCAGTGGATCATGTTTACTCTTGTTTACTCGTGTTACGTCCTGGGATATATAAACACTGGGCTCTTTCTATTGGACTAGGTATGCGGCATCAAGCAACAACGGAAAACGCTAGATCCAACCCTTATCTATAAACCCAGGCAACAAACCACCCTAAACTGTCAAGAGTCCTGCCTGGACAACAAGGTATCCTATAACTCGGTTACAGGGTGCACGCACTATAGACTGCTGATAGTCAAGCAGGCTATATAAAAGATCACACAATTAAATTGACTTAAAGCTTCAAGGAAAAGATAGATAACGGAATTAAATTGCAGAAACAATTTAATAACAAACTAGAAGAAAGTACATTTAACGTTACGTTAATTAATACAACTAATCACCCCTGCGTGAAAGAAGGTGAAAGCAAACAGTCCTCAAAACATCGTACCGGTAGACAAGATGCGGGGTTCTAAACTGCATGCGGCTACTGTAGGATCTGATGCTTAGCAAAGAAAGTACGTTACGGATTTAGAGACCTCTCAACTCATAAGTAGGAATAAATACTAGTGATAGGACCTACAGTGTATAATGGCATAGGTATAATTAAATAAAGGCAGCAACTCGCAACATAACCACATACAGGTGTGCTTCTCACTCTTAGTCAGGCAAGCCTGCTCGGACAGAGTCTCTAAGCCACACCCTGACTCACAATGCTCACAAAAACGGTAAACTGTGGCACAATACAAGTACAGAAATAATAAACCCCTAGCTGTTAATCTGCCAGGTGGCAGAGGTCTAGCTGGAAGGATATAGGCTTCGGATACCCGGGCTGAGCCACCTGCTCTAGCCTAGGGACGTTCCCAAGTCTGTGCGCCAAATTACTCTAATTGAAAGTTGAGAGACTCAGATCGCAAGTATCTGACTCTCTCCTGGCGACCCTAAAACAAAAGCAAGACGTGCTAGCGCAGTGCTGAGTGGACTAGGCAAGGGCCCTCACACAACACAACACTAGACACACAGGGACACAGACAAGAAAATGCCCCCAGACTCCCACGGGTATCCTAGTAAAGTCGTGCGGGTCCACAGGACTCGCACCAGCAGACTTTACTTAAAGGATCGCAAAAAGCCTCCCCTCCGGTCTAGCCCCTGCTAACCTGACACAAGAACACACTAGCATGCATGAAACCACCAAATATGAGATAACAAAAAAGCTTCCTAGGTCTCATTAACAATTACATCTCTGCATAAGGCCCAAAATCCTATCTAGTTATCTGAGAGCTCGTCGTTAATACAATAATAGATATAAGGTCTATCAAGGGGATGGGATAATTAAATAGATTGGTGAAGTAGTGGAAGGAAGGTATACAAAGTAAGAGAGAAAGTTTCTAAGTGGGGTTGAGAGGGAGAGATATCAAGGGGGTCCGAAGGGTACGACAGTGAGGTGAGCTCTGAGTCTTGAATCTGTCTGGACCCCGCCCTAGGCATGCAGAATACATCCCAGGCTTGGCAACACTCAACACAGTTGCCGGGTCAAAATCGTCTACCCCGTGCGTGAGTCGAAACTAAGCCTAACGTTGCGAACAAATACATGTGGCACATCAGGCTCGTCCCAAGCTAGACTCTCCGCGCGAAGCAACGTCCCCCAGCCGGTCTCTCTCTCCCGCTCGTCTCCTCCCACTCTCACTAAACTTACATCTTATATATTATAATGAAACAATCAACTATCGAGAATAAAATATACTAAGATGCGTTGGTTAAGAATAAGGGCAGCTACAAGCTGTGAAACAACATAATAATATCCCAGACATTAGTTACATTGTCGTAGGATATATACTAAGGAAATGCCGATGCCGCTAGCCGGTTTCTAAACGGCTGGGCAGCCGACGCGCATGCCCGCACGTGGCTACTATGCAGAAGCGTCACACCTCCCCCAAGATATAAGACCCTTGACTAAGTTCTTCATATCTAACAGAAAGCTTCTCATAGTACCACACACTGTTGCGACACAAGGCACTATATATAAAAAAATAAAGACTGTTGCGCTCCACCGAGCAAGTTCAACTAACTTAGCGACAATAAGCGAAAACATTCAACTTAGATACTGCTACAATATCTTATACAAAATTCTACACGTTATAAAAAATAAAGAGTTTTTATAAGGTTTTTGCTTTTTTAATGTTTTTTTTTGGCTGAACTACAGTGACAGCCTATTTTCCTCCACACTCAACCCTCAATCCTGTGGCAGTCTAACCAACATCATCCACCCTTGATAGACAATCCGCTATCACGTTATCAGAACCGGCAATATGGCGTATGTCCAGATTATACTCCTGAAGCATGAGTGACCACCTGGTCAGCTTCATATTCCGGTTATGAAACTGATTCAAGAATTTCAGAGGGTGATGATCGGTATAAACCACTACGACTGGTCCGAAAGCAGGAACATATACATCGAAGTGCCTGAGCGCCAGCACTATCGCCAGAAGTTCTTTTTCAATTACAGAGTAATTCCTTTGTGCACTATTGAATTTTTTACTGTAAAAACTCACTGGATGTTCGATCCTTCATCATCTGTCTGTAACAAAACAGCCCCAGCCCCTATGCCACTGGCATCAGTCGCCAGCTGAAAAGGTCTGCTGAAATCCGGGGCCCTGAGTATGGGTGGGTACATAACAGGTGTTTCACCAAGGAAAACGCCTCTGCACACTCAGGAGACCACCGGAACTTCTTGTCCTTAGATAATAAGTCAGTTAAAGGTGCAAGTACAGTCGAATAGCCTTTGATGAAGCGACGATAATAGCCTATCATACCTAGAAACCGCATGATTTGTTTCTTAGTCGGAGGCTGGGGAAACTGATCGATGGCTTTAATCTTTGTCTGTGGAGGGCACACCTGACCCATCCCACCTGAACCCCAGGTACAAAACTGTGGCTTTGACAAAATCGCACTTACCCAGGTTTACCACCAAACCTGCTTCATTCAGTTTCTTAAAAAGCTGTCCGATGTGAGCACAGTGACCGTTAAAATCCTCGTCGTATATTATGACATCATCTAGGTACACCGTACAGTTGGGAATGTCGGCTACAATGTCGTTCATTAATTTCTGAAATGTTGCAGGGGCATTTTTCAGCCCGTATGGCATAACATGGCAACGATATGTGGCACCGTCCACCACAAACCCACACACCTCTCGCGCTCGCTCAGACAAGGGCACTTGCCAATAACCCTTAACAAGGTCTATCTTAGTGAGGAACTTGGCTTTTCCTATCTTATCCACACTGTCGTCCACGCGAGGGAGAGGGTAGGCATTTGAGGGGGTTAAACCATTCAACCTGCGGAAATCTATACTAAACCGCACCTTGCCATCTGGTTTGGGCTGCAGTGTGACTGGGGAAGTCCACCTTACTGCACCCTCAGAAATCAGCCCACGTTTCAGCATATAATCCAGCTCTTCCCTAAGTGCTGGTAATTTAATAGGGGAACACGGTATGGCACTGATTTAAAGGGCGGGTGGTCCCCAACATCGACATCGTGCACCGCTTGAGTAGTGAGGCCAGGATGCTCCGCGAAAACAGCTGGGTTTGAATCAAACAAGTGCTGCACAGCTACACGCTGTTGCTCAGGCAGGTGCAATATCAACTTGTGAGCCACTTGTCTAGAATTCCCCGCCCACTGATCCGCGGAAACATGACAATCCCAATTATCCTCCCCCGCAGCTTGACTGTCCCTTCCTCCTTCTCCACCACGATCGCTGCAGATCAACACCGGGACAGTGAGAGGCTCGGAGGGGCGCCTCACATACTCTTTCATCAGATTTACATGGCAAAGTTGGTTCTTTTTCTTACGATCAGGAGTAGCTACTAAATAGTCGAGATCAGAAACCTTCCTTACAACCCGATACGGACCAGAATACTTGGCAGACAAGGGGTGTCCCACCAGAGGCAGTAGTATCAGTACCTCCTGATCTACTTCAAACTCCCTCAGCTTCACCTTCTGGTCGTATCTGTCCTTCATCTGAGCTTGTGAACTCTTAAGGTTCCGACCTGCTACCTCCAAGCTCTTTAGCATTCTCTCACGGCTTTCAACTACCTACTTTAGAAGCGAGCATGGCTTTGTGACTCCCTCCCAGATCTCCTTGACTATGTGGAGGGGCCCCCTGACCCTGTGTCCAAAAACCAACTCGTTCGGGCTAAATCCCAAGCTCTCCCCAGGTACTTCTCTCGCAGCAAATAAAACGTATGGGAGACCTAGATCCCCAGTCCTTCCCATTTTCCATGCAATAACACCGCAAAATACTCTTGAGAGTCGAGTGCCACCTTTCCAAAACTCCCTGACTCTCGGGATGGTAGGCAGATGACACCACAGACACTATCCCATGTTGCTGCATGGTCTGCTTAAACAGAGCAGAAGTAAAATTGGATCCCTGATCAGAATGGATCTCCTGAGGGTAGCCATAACGAGAGAAATAGACAAGTAGGTTTTTGACAACAGTCTTAGCCATCCCGTTGGTGCATGGGGTAAGCATCTGGATACCGTGTTGCTACATCCATTACAGTTAGTAAAAATGTATTGCCGGCACTAGTGGGGGGCAATGGGCCAACCATATCGATAACTACTTTGCTGAAGGGCGGCCCAATGACAGGGATGGGTTGTAACGGGGCTCTCGGGATGACCTGATTGGGTTTCCCAAACAAATTGACAAGTGTGACACTGTGACACCCATTGAAACGACACTCGCCTTTAACCCAGGCCACCAGAACACCGTGCTCAGAGCATGGCATCCGTCTTACGTGCCCACAGGTGCCCTGCCAAAGGCACATCATGAGCTAAATCTAAGCAAGCTCTCACGGCACCACCCTCGGCACTACTAACTGGTCCACTAATCCTGACCCGAATCACAAATTTTTCTTGGGAATCATGAATGTCTACGATACAAGATACCCTCGGCCAAAGAAAAAATCACCAGGCTGCGTTATACCATCGCTCTCCAGTTCGACAGCACCATATCAACACGTCAGTGACTCCAGGATCTTCCAGCTGCAAGGAACATATATCCGCAGGTGCGAGATTATCCAAGTTCATCTTAAATAATTTATTTCCACCTCCAATGTCCCGCTGAGCCATCCTTTCCTCACGCTGCGCATACCGATGCTGTCGCAGGGTCTCTTCCTGCCATGACACATGCCACTAGCGCGGTGAAAGGGCACCGGGGCCCTTCCAGACTCTAACATAGGTGCCAATAATGAGTCACAAGGAAACACACTGCCGGGTCAAAACTCTCCCAATTGACCAACACTTCCAGTTTTCATGTGACCTTTCCTCCGCGGTGTGATAGACATGAGGTGGTGGTCTGCAAGGCTCCGGATGTCTGAGAACGCGTCACAACAAACGCCCTGGTTTTGTACGGCTTACAATTCTCAAACAATCCTGTTCCTCCCTACTAACGTCGGCCCGCATTCTCAGGCAACGGACCAAGGGTGACAAAAAAAAACCTTAGAAGCAGGCACCGCAAAGTCGTTGCCGAGGAGGAGGTTTCGAACGCCCACAACAGGCAAGTTCTACTACAATTCACGACATACAGCTCCTTCGCCACACCATCACCCTCCATCCGCACACAGCGGGGAGGACTTCGTAGCATTGATCCCCTGACCTACCACTCACCCGAGCAGCGTTAAAGCGTCTACCAGTAAAGTTCCTTAACAAGGTCTGCGAAGCACCAGTATCACGCAATAGCTTAACTCCTCGCCTTTAGCCAGCCCACATCACAAAACCATGCCATCTATGGATCCCCCAAGACGTCGCGGACAGGGTTCGAGCCTTGCGGGAATTATTTTGAAAAAAAAAAAAACTAAAAAAAAAAAGAAAAAAACAAAAAACAAAAAAAAAAACAAACAAAAAAAAAAAAAAAAAAAAAACAAAAACAAAAAAAAAAAAAAAAAAAAAAACAAAAAAAAAAAACAAAAAAAAACACAGCCTGTGTCCCAACCTCTGACGAACTACCCTTGGCAAATCAGAGATCAGAAAGATATAGGCGACCAACCCCTATGCTGCGGGCCAATGACACAACCTTGTTTGGTGGCTTGTTCGGACAAGCATTTGGAAAGTGACCCTCCTTGTGACATGCCAACTCACTCTTTACTCTTTGGTTTCCCTTGGGAGTGGGAGCGGTCCCATTAGACTTCTTCTACGGGGCGGTATTTGGTTTCTGTTCAGTTTTATTGTCAGTGCGGAGAATGTTTTGTGTATTTATGTGTATCAAAATTCTTGGGAGGAGGGAGGGGTACGATCCTTTGCACCCCGACTCACTCCTAGCTGATTGCTCTGCACCCTCGAATTAATGACAGTCGGAGGTCAGCCATTTCTGCTGCCTCCTGGAGAGTTCTAGGCTGTTTTTTCATTATAACTTTTTTTTTTTTTAATGTTAAGTCCCCGTCCTGTGCAAATTAAAGAACTTTCCAAGAGAACCAGCTCACTCAACTCCTCAAAAGTAGCTGCCATCTCAGAACGCAGCCAATGTCGTAGTGCATCAGACAAGTCCGGGAGGTGTTCTAGGAAGGTACTATCAGTGCCATTTAGTAACACCCCGAAACTTCAAGCGGTAAGGTTCTGGTTGTAACTCCATAGGCAAGTCACCCAGCCTTCTTTACGCTCATCCAGAAACTACACAGGACTCTAACGGTAGTGCATCATACGCATTGTAGCCCCCTTTCTAGGTAGTCTTGATGAAACTAATGCTGCCCACTTTTCCTGAGGCCAATAGTGTTCCTGACACTTCTTCTGAAATCGCATACAAAACATCAGTCCACACATGGATTCATTCGGACACAGGGAAACTAGTTTAAGCAGTGTGCGCACGAATGAGAATTGGTCCGGAATGTCTGTTACCGTCCCCAATCATTTCGCACCGTTACCTCACACTCAAGATCTCTCAAGCTCCCAGTCAGCCCCGATAATAGTAGACTCTGCCGGCAGTTCAGCCTCTCGCGATAGCTGTTCTCTCTGCCGGCCTCAGCCTGAGCTACTAGCAACCTCAGGCCTGAACACTTAGCCTGTCTCTCGGACAAGCCTCAACCTGGAGCTCTAGCCTGTCTTTCGGTAGCATAAACCTGAGCTCTAGCCTGTCTTTCGGTAGCATCAACCTTAGCAATCTCAAGCCGAAACAACAAATCTGGAGTCAACCATTGAGGAGGGGAAGGTGCACTTAATGGATGAGGGTCCCTGTGATTGAAATTCTATGCTTCCATTGACCATTTCTAAGCTGTGGTGTGGGTATGTACTAAATTCAGGCACCCTGACGTTTGTAAGGGCGTAGAGTGGAGGGGGGGGCTGGGGACCGGGGTCCCCAGTCACCTCTCCACACAGGGCTCTTCCCTGCTAAGAACCCAATATCAACGTCCTAGGCTGATCTTTCCTCACTGCCAATTAAACCACTGGTGAACCTGAAGACCTGCCACACACTGTAAGCCATTTACTTATTCAATGCTTCAACACCCTGGCAGCGCTAAGGGGCACCTCTAAAAATTATCTAGAACCCTCCTCGCAATCGACTAGCCACTCCACAGGTCTTCTCTCCCTCCGAGCCCGTATCGTGAGTGACCCAGCACGGTGTTCTGATGTAATAGGACATGTTTGTGGACTGCAGTAAATTAAACGGTTATAGAATGTGCCTTATTCTCCTATGCAAGTAAGTATATACTAATGTTATTTAAAGTCTTTAATGTGTTATATTGGTTGGTCCAAAAAAAACAAATAGTATGGCTACTGTATTCCTCTAATAATAAGGAATCTCATAACAAATGACCCAATATATTCCTCTGTTCAGTAACTCCTAGGCAATGGTCGCCATTTTGTTACGTTTGGGGATATATAACACACTGGGCTCTTTCTATTGGACTAGGTATGCGGCAACAAGCCAACAAACGGAAAACGCTAGATCCAACCCTTATCTATAACACAAGGCAACAAACCAACTAAAACCGTCAAGAGTCCTGCATGGACAACAAGGTATCATAGAACTCGGTTACAGGGTGGCACGCACTATAGGACTGCTGATAAGTCAAGCAGGCTATATAAAAGATCCCACAATTAAGTTGACTTAAAGCTTCAAGGAAAAGATAGATAACGGAATTAAATTGCAGAAACAAATTACTAACAACCTAGCCGAAGAAAGTACCATTTAACGTTACGTTAATTTAATACAAACTAATCACCCGCTGCGTTGAAAGAAGGTGAAAGCAAACAGTCCTCAAAAACTATCGTACCGGTAGACAAGAGGCGGGTTCTAAACTGCATTGCGGCGACTGTAGGATCTGATGCTTAGCAACGAAAGTACGTTACGGATTTAGAGAAAACTCTCATCTCATTAGCAGGAATAACTACTGGTGATAGGACCTACAGTGTATAATGGTACATAGGTGCAATTAAATAAAGGCAGCAACTCGCAACATAATCCACATACAGGTGTGCTTCTCACTCTTAGTCAGGCAAGCCTGCGCGGACCGCGTCTCTAAGCCACACCCTGACTCACACAATGCTCACATAAACGGTAAACGTGTGGCTACCAATAACAAGCATGACAAGAAATAATAAAGACCCCCCTAGCTGTTAATCTGCCAGGTGGCAGAGGTCTTAGCTGGGAAGGATATAGGCTTCGGATACCAGGGCTGAGCACCCCTGCTCTAGGCCTAGGGACGTTCTCAAGTCTGTGCGCCACAATTACTCTAATTGAAAAAGGGAGCTCTCTTGCGAGGACTCAGAGTCGCAAGTATCTGACTCTATCCTGGCCGACCCTAAAAAACAAAAGCAAGGGACGTGCTAGGCGCAGGTGGTCGGAGTTGGACTAGGCAAGGGCCCTCACAAACAACACTAACACTAGACATACAGGGACACAGACAAGAAAATGCCCCCAGGGAATCCCACCGGGTATCCTAGTAAAGTACGCTGCGGGTCCACAGGACATCGCACCAGCAGACTGTACTTTAAAGGATCGCAAAAAGCCTCACCTCCGGTATAGCCACTGCTAACCTGACAACAAGAACACAATAGCAAGCATGAACCCACCAAAGATGAGGACAACCAAAAAGATTCATAGGTATCATTAATCACATTACATCTCTGCATAAGGCACCCCAAAATCCTATCTACGTTTCCTGAGAGCTCGTCGTTAATACAATAATAGATATAAGGTCTATCAAGGGGATGGGAATAATTAAATAGATTGGTGAAGTAGTGGAAGAAAGGTATGACAAAGTAAGAGAGAAAGTTTTCTAGGGGGGCTTGAGAAGGGACTAAGATATCAAGAGGGCGGTCCGATGGGTACGACAGTGAGGTGAGCTCTGAGGCTTGAATCTGGTGGACCACGCCCTAGGAATGCAGAATACATCACAGGGATTGGCAACACTCAACATCAGTGGCCGGACTGTCAATAAATCGTCTACCCGAGTGAGTGAGTCGAAACTAAGCGATACGTTGCGAACAAATGCCATGTGGCACCATCAGTCTCGTACCAAGCTTAGACTATCCTTAGCACAAAATCAAACGTCCCCCAGCCGGTCTCTCTCTCCCGCTCGTCTCCTCCCACTCTCACATAAACTTACATCGTATCTATTTATAATGTAAACGATCAAAATATCGAGAATAAAAATATACTAAGCCTGCGTGGTTTACAGAATAAGGGGCAGCACCAAGCTGTGAAACACAATAAGAATATCCCAGACATTAGTTACATTGTCGTAGGATATATACTAAGGAAAAGCCTGCGTGCGGCCGGCTGCCGCCACGACGGTTTATTAAAGCGCTGGGCAAGCCGACGATGCGCGCATGCCCGCACGTGGCTACTATGCAGAAGCGTCACACTCGTGTTTTCACTCATGTTTGAATCGTTGTAAACTCTGGCATCATGGGGGGGCACCAAATTTTGGCACTCACATTCGTGCTTTGTATTCCTTGTTGATACGTGTTGCATGTGTGTTTACATACTCTATGTTGTTTGAGTGTAGATCATGTGTTGCTTCGCTTACCGTTGACAATCCTGATGACGAAAAGCGACGATACCACCACAGGGTTCACACGATGTCAACACGATGGTTAACACGAATAACGAAGTTATTCAGAGTCAAAAACCAAAACGATGGTTAACACATCTGTACACGAGGTAGAACATACACGCCTTAGGCCAACACTAGTGGGACTCGCCACGGAGCCAAACAATGGCAGTGCCAGCATGCCATTTTGGGACCCCGTGGCGATACGTACCCACGAGTTGTGTCGAGTAAACAAAGGGTATACACAAGCATAGCACGAAAGGTACTATCCGAGTGTTGAGGAAGATCTGACGCGTCATTGCTGAATAGCACAAATTCATCACTTAGTTGTTGGACGCGCACACCGACTCGGCTATGTGTGAACCAGCCTTTGGTTCGCGTCTAGTTGAAGTGCGTTTTTTTTCGGTTATTTGCCTCCTGCTGGCAATATATATGATGATTGCAATATGTCATGGGGGGGGGACCCCCCTCAACCTATTATTGTAATACCAAAGCAGTCAAATAGACGGGAACATGATGGTCAGCGTTCGCCGCCGCCTCATTTTTGTACTCCGCGTTAGTCAAAACAAGGCTGGCGGTACATCCGAATACTCTACATTCTACCCCTACTAATTTTCCAACTTGCATAACCCGTGATTATCAAGATGAATCAAGTCGTAGTCAGAAAAACGTCCTATGCTTCCCTACCATAAGTCAATGGCGAGATTACCTCACTGGCATGCAAGGACTTCTTTACTTCCATGCTGACCCCCACACGACTTCTTTTCACTGCTTTCAGAGTTCCTACAAAACCGGTAGTTCCGCCTGTTACACCTTCTCCCACACTTCTTCATCCATAGGCACTCCTAACATCGTTACTCAACACACTGGCCCAAATACGTAAATGAGCTGAACATTCTTCACTAACGACGGTCAACCTCACTTCACACTCTATGGTTGCACCCCTTTCAAAGACCATAATATTGCTCTTCCTACGCTATTTACCTACAGATTCCCGTTTTCACACACTCTTCCAAACGACTTTACCTGACCACTGCAACTCACATTCACTATCGCTAATCAGAACTGTGTTGTCAGCAACAGTAGTATCCGTACTGTACTGTTGAGGCAACTTCCACTCGTTTACCTTCCCTTATCAGCGGTACACCAACATCCGCTGCTCTTCCTTGTATTTCTTTCATGGACTCCATCCAAATATACTGTACCGGTAGATATTGAACAAACCATGGGGATAGCACACACACATTGCTTTAACCAACCACATTCAGATTAAAGAACTCACTCTGTTAATTATCCACGCATACTGACACCTTTGCACCCTAATACATGTTACTCTTCATTGCTTTCAGCACCTTGACATCTACTCCGTATATTCTCCAGTACCGGTACTTTCCAAATAACCTTCTCTATAAATTCTGTCTATACGGCCTTCTCCAACTCCATAACATGCATATACAAAATTTGTCGGCTTCTCCAGCTATTTCTACCACAACACATTTCCGGGCAAAAATCTGAAGCTACACATCCTCTTCCCTTCCTAAGATTGACTACAGTATGATAACCGTTTTCACCTAGCAATATGGACGGAAAAAGTGACCAATTATATGGCATGTCCCTCTTCAGATTTTTCTAAAATAAACTAAAATTACACCAATATACCACTACAGTCGCACTGAAATCCAATAAAAACTCATTAACAGGATAAATAAATGGAAGAAATACTACCAAAAGATTAACCCTCCCCGCATGCTGGTAACGTAATATGTAACTTATGGTAAGGCCTTCTCTAATTTGCCATCGAAAATATCAACGCGATGGGCGAGTTTTCGAGGCCTTGTGTTTTTCTGTATTTTACATCCACCAGAATGCTGGTTATTGTGATGTATCATATGTCCATGGAAAGAAGAATATTTAGAGAACATGATTTAAAACAAACAAAAATTTAAATAAATCGAGAATATGAGTGAGTGTAAATGAGTACGGCATACCGATTATTTCCCAGGCAATTGTCTTCACACCATCCTAGCTCTAAAGTGGGAGTGATGCCCATTGATTTATTTTGCTCAAATAATAGTATTTTTTCTCCTCTTTCCAAATCTGAAAACAGAAATTGTTTATCTTCCAATCGTGTTGTGTTCGTTGGAGCAGTGGACAAATAAAAAAAAAAAAAATATATATGATTTTCATTTATATGAGTTTATAACATTTTCGATTTATTTCGTTGCTAACGAAGTGTATGGTTTTAATTTTTAGGCGGTATGAATAGCGGCAAAAGTAATGCTGATGGGTATAAAAATCAAACTAGAAGTTCCTACGACAAATATTTTTTGCGCTTCATGAATATTTGAAATTGAAGAGCCAAAAAAAAATGAGACTATTTACGCTTCACCCCGTCTCAGTTTTCCGCCGAATACTAGCCCGGTGGGTTCGAGATGTTGTTCCCCACCTAGGCGTTGGTGTATTGTGCGGGTGTTGGATACGGTATATAACTGTTTATATTCCACCGTCATCGGAAAATTATGCTCTTTATAATGGTGAAAACAAAAATAACTATAGCGTAAGTGGTTCGCGAGCTATGCGCAAGGATGGTTTCCAGGGCATTGTTATTGTTATGTAATATATGAGAATTTATACAGTTGTATATCTTTGCCACAATGTACAACACTACATATATATAAAACTATATAATAATAATAAATAAGGATATATATATATATATATATATATATATATATATATATATTAATGCCTACAACATCTACCGTCTGAGAACTCCAGGAGCCAAGAAGTACAAGTCCCTTCGGAATTTCCACAAGCAGGTGATACTTGAGCTCCTGGCTAAGCATGCGGAACCTGGGAGACCACTACAAGGACCAGGCCAGCTGGACAGAACAGGGTATGCCGACTTCTTCAGGAAGCACCAGCTCAACCCCCTTCCTTTCAATGCACCCGGTAGTCGGGTTAGAAACCAGCAGAGGTGCCATGTCTGCAGCCACACAACTCGCAGACCCCACAAAGTAAAAACAAACACATGGAAATGCCTCGAGTGTGAAGTGGCACTGTGTGCTGGACGGTGCTTCAATGACTTTCACACTCTCCAACAATATTGAAGTGCCCGTGACAATAACAGTGAAAGTGACACTCTAAAATGTAGGCTAAGAATAATATAAAATAATAAATAAAAGTGAAAGATACACAAATAAGTAATAATAAATGCCCTCATAACAATATGAACAAGTGAAAGTGACACTATATATATTATTAGCTTACCTTACAATGCATAACAGTGAAAATGACACTATCAATTATCATAGTCCAGTGAAAGTGACACTATAATAATAATAAACTAAGTATAAGTGAAAGAGACACACATAAGTAATAATAAGTGCCTTCATAACAATATGAACAAGTGAAAGTGACACTATATATATTATTAGCTTACCTAACAATACATAAAAGTGAAAATGACACCATCAACTATCAAAGTCCAGTTAAAGTGACACTATAATCATAATAATAATAATAAAACAAAGTAATAAGTGACAGAGACACAAATAAGTTCATGAAAATAACTCTATTGAGTGAAAATAGCATAATAACTATAATAGATTGCATAATAAACAATAAAACACTATCAAATTGCTTCCCGGCATAATTGCGGGTGGAGCGACGAGTGCAACTGGGCGTCGTAGCCGGGGCCGCGGTTGAGTGTTCGGACGCGCCGAGGTAAATACGCGGCAAAAGTTACCTCCACTTCCATCACCATAACTCCGGAACCAGTTGAGCTAGAGAGCTCTACTCAATGCCATTTTACGCGGCAAGGTAAGGCGCACATTTCAACACCTCTTACAATAATGTAGGTAATATATTAAGCGAGATTAGCCTTAGTTTACTTTTGTTGATTTTCAGCCAGATCGCCCGGATACAAGCTCCGTCATTTAGAAAGGCAGCCCGGGTCGGAAGGGTTAATGCCACCATAAGCAGCATATTCCAATGGAAACTAATTACCCCTTATAATGTGTATAATACACCATATGAGGTATACTATTATGGACACTTATGCCCTTTATAATGGGTATAATACCACCATAAGAGGTATATTATTATGGACACTTATACACTTTATAATGGGTACAATAACATCATAAGAGGTATACTGTTATGGACACTTGAATTACCCTTTCCAATGGATGTATGAGTGCCAATGCACCCCATAATGGGTGTATTATTCCAGGGGGTCTTGCAGTGTTGGTGGGGGGCTTTGGTTGTAGCACCCCCCCCCCCCCCCTCCCCTTCTTCTCACCAGCATCAATCCAGGGGGTCTTGTGGGGTTGGTGGGGGGCTTTGGTTGTAGCCCCCCCCCCCCCCTCCCCTTCTTCTCACCAGCATCAATCCAGGGGGTCTTGTGGGGTTGGTGGGGGGCTTTGGTTGTAGCCCCCCCCCCTCCCCTTCTTCTCACCAGCATCAATCCAGGGGGTCTTGTGGGGTTGGTGGGGGGCTTTGGTTGTAGCCCCCCCCCCCCCTCCCCTTCTTCTCACCAGCATCAATCCAGGGGGTCTTGTGGGGTTGGTGGGGGGCTTTGGTTGTAGCACCCCCCCCCCCCTCCCCTTCTTCTCACCAGCATCAATCCAGGGGGTCTTGTGGGGTTGGTGGGGGGCTTTGGTTGTAGCACCCCCCCCCCCCCTCCCCTTCTTCTCACCAGCATCAATCCAGGGGGTCTTGGGGGGTTGGTGGGGGGCTTTGGTTGTAGCACCCCCCCCCCCCCTCCCCTTCTTCTCACCAGCATCAATCCAGGGGGTCTTGTGGGGTTGGTGGGGGGCTTTGGTTGTAGCCCCCCTACCCTTCCTCTCACCATCATCAATCCAGGGGATCTTGCCGGGTTGGTGGGGGGCTTTGGTTGTAGCCTCCTCCCTTTCCTCTCACGATCGTCTTGCGGGGTTGGTAGGATTTTTTTGTTTTCTATATTCTAACTACTCCCTCTTGGGCACGGGCTAAGAGCCTGTTGATTCTAATGCTGAACACGGTGAAGCCTGTGAGGTCTCGTTTAAGTCTAGGGAGTGAGACATGTGAAGCATCCATTCACGGCTCGAAGGAGCCCCATATCTGAAGCCGTTTCACCTTCTTGCTTCACTGTATCATCCTCTAGAATTGGACCCTCACTCTCAGAACGCCACCTATTAAGCAATTAACTTGCTAGGCATTCCCCACCTGTAGTATATTTTGAATATGGGATTATTCATACAGTGCTATTTAACCAGAGAACAATGAGGGTATTTTGTTGTGCATTTTGGTGGGATTTGTGTTAATGCACTGATACTTGGTACAGCACAAATTATATCCCAATAATGTTGTCCCATTGACATATCGGGATTCGAACCCGGGTCCATTGGATTACCAGTCCAGTGGCAAGACCACTCCACCACACCTCCCCTTTCACCAACAACAAACCCCCTCAAGCTAAAACGAGAAAAACAAAAAATCCCCCAATACTTCCCTTCAAGAGAAATTGGTGCATTTTTTCTGTAGAAAAGTGCCCCAGCCGAAGGCAGATTTCTCTTAAATAGCAGGGTTGCTATCGAGCAAATTTCGACCATTTTGTTGTAGTTTGACCCATGTAGGCCTATACCCCCTTCAAGCAATAAAAGCCTCCCCAGACCCGCTTCAAGTTAGAAAAACACCCCCAGAACCCCTCCCGTTAACATTATATACAGTATGTTTCGGAATAGAATAATCCCAGCTAAAAGCCGGTTTCTTCTAAATATATGTCTGTTTTCGCTCGTCAAGAAAAAAGTTACACCTGCATGAGGCGAAATTGATTACAAATGGTAACATCTGGTAGTATTTAATTACACTGTATAAAGTTCTGGGTAGGAAAAGGGTAATTAAAGTGTTCACAACAATAACAACAACAAAAATAATTATAATACTACTACTACTAATAATAATAATATTCAATTCAATTCAATTCAAAAGTTTTATTGGCATAAACATGTAGGCCTACACATATTCAAAATCAATATATATCAATGCAAAATTAATATGTATATTCCAATGGGGACTGATACCAAGAGGTATATACTGTATGTCCCGAAATATAATACAACAATGCATTACTTTTACTTTTAAATTACTTTTAAATTAAAAAAAGAAAAACACTAACCCCCGAAAAATGAAAACAAAACAAACATGAATGCTTGCAAATCATCAATTAAATATATTATATATATAAATATACATATATGTTTAATCATTCAAAAGATATTCTTTAACCTTGCGTTTAAAACAAGGCAGTGAGAAATTATGATTTACTTTCAGTGTAGTATGTTCCAGATTTTGACTCTTGGTATCTGAATGTTTTATAGACCATTGATGTTCTCCCAATTGGTACATTTATTTGTCTCCGCTGTCGCTGTCGTGTAATATGTCAATGGACATCTTCATTAGTTGAAAACAATTTGTTTATTTCCTGAGGAACTATATTTTTTATATATTTATACATAGTTTTTGTGATGCAGTATTCATAGAGTTATGGAAAGGCAAGTATTTTAATGATTTAAAGATGGGTGGGGTATGATTGCGACATTTTTTCGATGCAATTATTCTAATTACCCGTTTCTGAATTACAATAATGTTTTTAATATGACATTCACTTGCAGAACCCAAACTTCTATGTTGTGTTTAAGATAAGGCATTATAAAGCTGTTGTATAGGGTTACTAAAGTTGACATATTTAATGACTTCCTCGCTCTACGCAGAATTCCCACTCCCTTTGCTATTTTGCCCCTAATACCCGCTATATGCTTCTGCCATGATAATACCCGCTATATGCTTCTGCCATGATAATACCCGCTATATGCTTCTGCCATGATAATACCCGCTATATGCTTCTGCCATGATAATACCCGCTATATGCTTCTGCCATGATAATACCCGCTATATGCTTCTGCCATGATAATACCCGCTATATGCTTCTGCCATGATAATACCCGCTATATGCTTCTGCCATGATAATACCCGCTATATGCTTCTGCCATGATAATACCCGCTATATGCTTCTGCCATGATAATACCCGCTATATGCTTCTGCCATGATAATACCCGCTATATGCTTCTGCCATGATAATTTTGAGTCAATAATGACTCCCAGGAACTTAGTGCTCTCTAGTCTTTCTAAATTCATATTATTAAACTTTACACATAAATTTGTCCTTGTACGTTTACCTTTCGTATGAAATATCATGTAGAGGGTCTTATTTATATATAACGCAAGTTTATTTGAATAAACCCACTAATAATTTTGATATTTCAGTGTTCATTAGTTGTACTGTTTAATTTTGTCTAAATTTGTTCTGCTAAGAAATATATTGGTGTCGTCGGCAAACAGAATTGGTATTGAAGAGGAAGAGACGTTTCCCATGTCATTGACATACAGCAGGAACAACAATGGGCCCAACATGGATCCCTGGGGCACACCATATTCCACATTACAAGTATTAGATTCTACTTCATTGTTTGATACATATCGAGTCCTTCCCGTCAGGTAGGTCTGAAACCAATCATAAGCACTGCCTCTAATGCCATAGTCATATAATTTTGTAAGCAGAATATTATGAATTATTGTGTCGAAAGCTTTACTGTAGCCTAGGAAAACTCCAATTACATAGTTGCCATCATATAACTCTTTGGAAATTTTGTCTATCAAATTAATTAGTGCCAGATTGGTTCCTAGCCCCTGACGGAAGCCGAACTGATACTTGTAAAGTAGTTGATATATTGTTATAAATGATATGACCCTTTTATACATTATGCACTCAAATATTTTCGAAAATACTGTGAGCATAGAAACAGGACGATCATTATTTAATAATGTTGCATCTCCGCCCTTGTACAATGGTATAACTTTGGCTGGTTTAAGCTTAGCTGGAAAAACACCCTGTAACAAAGATAAATTAATAATATGGACAAGGACATCCATATTAATGGAGGAGGTTTGCTTCATTACATAAGCGGTTATACCACCCCATCCTGGACACTTAATTTTTAAGGATGTTATTACATTATTAACTTCGTCACTATCGGTTGGCTTTAAGAAAATTAAATGTTGGTAAGCTGGTGACAAATTGTGTAAATGTTTTATTGGTATGAACTTTAGATCCAATATTAGCAAACTTCATATTAAAGACATTATTTATTATGAGTTTTTCTGTCTCAATTTTACCGTTAATCAAAAATTTACTTTGTTTACAAGATGACTTTTTACTTTTATTGATAACCTCTTTTATTAGTTCCCAAGATTTCTTTATGTTTCCAATATTCATCTGGAAAAGTTCATCATAGTGATTTTGTTCCGCTTTACGTAATAATTTCTGCAAATTTCTCATATAATCAGAGTAATTGTGTTTATGCTGTAATGTAGGGTACTTTATTGACATAATGTATACCTTATTTTTAATTTTAATTGAATTTGTTATGCCAGTTTTCAACCATGTTTTCCTATTCCGGTAACCAATATATTTGTTTACAAGTGGAAAAAATTCATTAAAATAATTAGAGAACTTGGTATAAAAAGATGAGAACACTTCGTGGGTATTATTATGTTCAAAACATCACCCCAATCCTCTCCTATTAATTTATCTTTGAACCTGTTCATATTATTCTGAGATAAAATGTTTTCTTTACATATTTATCACTCAGTTCGCAAACCTTATTACTTATGCTAAAAATTGGAAAATGATCAGATAATTATGTCCGTGCATAATAATTTTGAACTAATTTTTGTTTAGTTTTTGATTACAAAGAATGTTATATATTAGAGTTTGGGAATAACTTTTAATACATGTAGGTTTGTGTATGAGTGGTAAAAACTAATAAATGAATGAAAATGTTAAGTTATGATTTTTACCTATTAGTATGTTCAAATTAAAATCCCCAAAAATATATATTGTGTTCTTTTCTCTTTGAATCTTAGACAAAATATCGCTTAGGCAATCCAAAAATTATTCTCCACTCGTATTTGGTGGTCTATAAATTACTCCTACTCAGTTTTGTCATTGCTCTCAATTTCTACAAATATAGACGCCATATTATTGTCCATTATTGTTACGTTCGGGTTGTCCCTCTTACAGGGAATAGTTCCACTCGGGGGCATTCTGTATATGGCCACCCTCATTAAGGGGAGTAAGGCATCCGGCAATAGATAGATAGATAGATTGTTAAGTTGGGCCTTGATACGGGACACTGGTCCTTCATAACCATTAACTGGCGGCACCCGGCATATGTCGAGTGAAATAAATATGGACTATGTGGCGGGTCATGACATATGTCGAGTGTAATTTTGAGCACATAATGTGCTCTGAGAGAGAGCGGAGCGGTGGGAGGAGCATAGATTACCTCTTGACCGCTCGCCACGGCCGCCGTGGACCTACTGAGCTTTACCGCACCCTCCTCCACCCTCTCTCCCTCGCCACACAGGGAATTATATAAGGAAATTACCGTATTTTAGGGTTTTTGCACTCGTGTTGCACGATCGTTGCAAGACAACCAGTGATCGTAGAAGGATGGTTCGGGTGTCATTGGAAAGCTCAATTTACGCTCATTCAAGGATACATACTTGTATTACGCTTCAGGTCTTGTTTATGCATGAAAAAGAGCACGGAAACAACCCCATTTAGGGTAAAAAAAAACGCTGGGCGGTACGGTCAAATATACCGACCCGCCTGCTCTTATTGTGTTAATATAGAGCGATACACCACCGCCTCTTTTGTTTTGTCTATAATTCTCAAACTGCATGTAACCATTATATTTGTACCTGTCCTGACAGCTTTGATTTAACCAAGTTTCGGTTATGCCAATTACACTAAACTGTAAATCAAGATTTAGTATGTAGTTTTCAAAACTGTGAACATTTCTGGGGATACTACGAATATTCAAATGTACAAGTGAAAAGGACTCCAAAACGCGTATTTCTTGTCTGCACTTGTCATTGAGCTTATCCTCAGTGTAGTAATCGCATCGAGAATTATCACAGCTAATGCTATTACAACAGTTAGTATCAGGGTCAATATCACTTAAGATCATGAGTAATATTTAAGTCTAGGGGGTTAAATGTGACGTTCTCAAGCTAGGCAAGAGTACACATACTGTTTGACACACCATTATTATTCATGCAATTCATATACACATCATCATCTAAAATATTAAGACACGGAAATGTTCTTAGATTACAATTAATACAAATCCATCCAGTGCAACTAGAATGCACGGGATTGTTACAAATTACACAGTGGGAGACTTCATCAGGATTTACTATAACATTTTTGCAATCATTACATAAGAACATTGATTATAATTGAGATGCATATATAATGCACACCTACCATCTACAGTAGGCCTATACTTGTTAACACATTGCACACTACCAAGTACTATTATATATGTAATATGATGACATGTACTTATGGCACAAGCGAACAGGAATATATTGATGAGTTGCAAAACAAAACAGAACATATTTTTGATAGATAAATAGTAAGAACATTATATACAAGAAATACAAACATAGGTAAAATAAGAGGATTTCGGAATCGGTGAGAATAATTGTGATAATTAAACTATGTTAGTATTCTATCTATCTATCTATTGCCTGACGCCGTGATCCCCGAAGGGGTGGCCACGAACGAACCGCCCCCATGCACCTCTGTCCCCAGTCAGTCGACGCCCCTCCCCCCAACCAGCACCGCCTTCGTTCATGTAGTTCCTCACTCCATCCTTCCACCTCATATTCGGTCTACCTCTCCCCTCTGTCCCTCCACCTCGCTCTCGTACACCCTCTTAGTCATTCTCTCGCTTTCCATACGTTCCATATGGCCGAACCATCTCAAGTTGTTCCTTTTCACACTTTCCAGCACATCTACCTCCACACCACACCTCCTTCTTACTTCCTCATTAGTCTGTCTATCCCTCCATGTAACTCCGCACGCACTCCTTAAGTAATTCATTTCCACTGCTCTCACTCTTGGTCTGAGTCTCTCAACCAACGTCCATGCTTCGCTTCCGTAAGTCAGTGTCGGGATTACCACACTGTCATGCAAGGACTTCTTCACTTCCATACTGACCACCCTATTTCTTGTTACTGCTTTTAGCGTTCCTACAACCCTCTTCCCCTGTTGTACCCTCTCCCGCACCTCTTCATCCATAGTCCCATCTTTACTCAACACACTGCCCAGATACTTAAAAGAGTTGACGATCTCCATAGCCTGACCGTTCAGCTTCACCTCACACTCTGTGACTTCACCCCTTTCGAAGACCATAACCTTGCTCTTCCCCGTATTTACCTTCAAATTCCGTTTTTCGCACACTGTTCCAAACTCATTTACCAGACCCTGCAACTCCCATTCATTATCACTCATCAGAACTGTATCATCCGCAAACAGCAGTATAGGTAGCTTCCACTCAATTCCCTCCCTTTTCAGCAATACACCAACATCCACTGCTCTTGATAGTATTTCTTTCATAACTCCATCCATATATACAGTATATATGTAGTATATATATGTAGTATACATATATATGTAGTATTAACTCAATATTATATTAATAATTCGAAGAAAAGCATGAGCTAACTTGAGACAACGGAACAGTGAATTTCTCTTTCAAAAGTTATGAATCACTCTTATACAATCTCCCCCCACCCCCCACCAGCATCCTAACTCTCTCCCCTCCCTCCCCTCCTCTCTCCCTCTACCCACCCATCTCTTCCCTCGCCCTCTCTCCTCTATCATACAGTACATATGAACACACGTTCATTCACACAATGACACACTATCTGTTTCATTGTGTATATCCGTAAACCCGAGAGTGAATACAAAGTATGAGGATTAACATAAATTAATATAAAGACTCGCTTATTAATAAGTACACACGCAAACAATTCAGATAAACCCCAAAATAGGTAAAACATTAAAGGTATGCCAGTACAGTCATTCTTGTGTCATTGGCATGGGTTGGGTCATAGTGTACCACTTATGTCTGTAGTCCAACACTTAAAACTAAATAAATATCGAACAAATACATATAGAACAAGAACAGACCTCGCTGCACATATTTGGTTAAGTAATATACTGTATATCTAGTTTTAGTACTAATTAGAAAAACAGGGGCGTTCGTGCCTTACTAATTTGCTTAGCTTTTTCTCAGAGGTATATGAAGCAGTAGATAGTGACAAGTCATATGATATTATATATTTAGATTTCAGTAAAGCTTGAGTCCCTCATGAGAGATTGATGAGAAAGGTTGAGGCACATGGAATAGGAGGGTCGTTGTTGGGATGGATTAGGTCATGGCTAATTGGTAGGAAACAGAGAGTCAGCATAAATGGTACCAAGTCAGAGTGGGGAGCAGTCAAAAGTGGTGTCCCCCAGGGATCGGTATTAGGTCCCCTGTTGTTTCTTATATACATAAATGACCTAGATTTAGGTATAACTAGTAGGATAAGTAAATTCGCAGACGATACTAAAATGGGGAGATCAATTGATTCAGATAGCGATATAGAGTGCCTCCAAAGGGATCTAGATACCTTACATGAATGGTCAGTAAATTGGCAGATGAAGTTTAACATTGACAAATGCAAGGTATTAAAGATAGGGAAGATGCAAACAAATGTTAAATATAAACTAGCTAATTTAGAATTAGAAAATTCAGACTGCGAGAAAGATCTAGGTGTGTTTGTTAGCAATGATTTGAAGCCTAGAAAACAGTGTATAAGCGTTCGTAATAAGGCAAACAGGATTCTCGGGTTCATCTCTAGGAGTGTGAGTAACAGAACTGCTGATGTTATCTTAAAACTTTACTTGTCATTAGTGAGACCCCATATGGATTATGCTGTCCAATTTTGGTGTCCTTATTACAGAATGGACATAGATTCATTGGAGAGAATTCAGCGTAGAATGACAAAAATGATCCATAATATTAGAAATTTTCCGTATGAAGAAAGGTTGAAGAAATTAGGTTTACATTCGTTAGAGAGACGCAGAGTTAGAGGGGATATGATAGAGGTGTTCAAGTGGGTTAGTGGGATTAACAAAGGGGACATGACAAATGTACTAAAGCTCAGTGATAGCGAAAGAACTCGTACCAATGGTTTCAAATTAGATAAATTTCGTTTCAGAAAAGATATAGGCAAATATTGGTTTGGTAACAGAGTTGTAGATGGGTGGAATAGGCTACCAAGTGATATAGTGGGATCAAGAACGATAGGGAGCTTTAAGAAAAAATTGGATAAGCATATGGACGAGAAGGGTTGGGTGTGAAGGGGGATCAGCCGGGTTGGGCCAATCAGCGCTCTGCAGACCCCGGTAATCCTGCGTTAATCTCTAACCGGTTTGGTAAGATGATCCTCAGGGTATTAGAGTGTTGAGCCTATAATTGGGCTTTGTAATTGGGGTTGTGTGGGACAGGGATCTGCCTTGCTTAGGCCAATCGGCTTTCTGCAGACTCCCATTTTCTTATGTTCTTATGTTCTTATATTATAATAATGCAGAGGCAGGGCGAGAACTCGTGTGGGTGACCGTATATTATCAAAAACATTCCTTAATTATATATTTATTCAATTTATGTTATGCTTGCTTTTTTTTTTTTTGTAATACTTCTGCGTTTACATATAATCCAAGACACCTTTAAACACCAACCATGAAAACATGCTAAGTGTATGAAATATGAGTGGGCATGGAATAATTGAGTGAACTAACACCCAAACCCTATACTGCCACTCACACAGATCAGAGAGCCCTTTATCACTTGAATTACATACTTTAGAAATTGGCGCACTATTTCATTTGTCTCCATTTTGAGGCCCTTATTTGCACAAAGAGCTGCAACAAATCCCAATGAGTGACCGTACACAGTTACATTCACGATCTTCTAGTATACTTGTGTAAAGGCTAATACGAAATTAGTAATAATTCATGTGAGGTAAAAGTGAGCTTAAAATAGTTCTAATACAGTCAGACATACGCGTATCGCACTACACAATAACCCCCTTTACCTGACCCCCGTCTTTCTTCGTACGATACCTATGTCATGTCTCTAGCCTGGTATCTTCGCAGACTGAGCCCCTACCCCCCTCTCCTGTTCCACTTAATAATAATAATACAATAATAATAATAATAATAATAATACTAATATTAATATTAATAATAATAATAATAACAACGACAAATACCTTGAAAATGGAACATTGGTATTAATATACCCATCTAATATAAGGATAGAGAGGTAAATCACCATAAATTTACGCAATGATTGTACAGTACCTTGTTTGTATGGGATACACTGAATGTTGAACTAGGTAAGGACTACATTATACAGTGGTAGTTGGGATATACTGAATGTTGAAATATATAAGGACTACATTATACAGTGGTAGCTGGGATATACTGTATGTTGAAATATATAAGGACTACATTATACAGTGGTAGTTGGGATATATTGTATGTTGTAATATATAAGGACTACATTATACAGTGGTAGTTGGGATATATTGTATGTTATAATATATAAGGACTACATTATACAGTGGTAGTTGGGATATATTGTATGTTATAATATATAAGTACTACATTATACAGTGGTAGTTGGGATATATTGTATGTTATAATATATAAGGACTACATTATACAGTGGTAGTTGGGATATATTGTATGTTATAATATATAAGGACTACATTATACAGTGGTAGTTGGGATATATTGTATGTTATAATATATAAGTACTACATTATACAGTGGTAGTTGGGATATATTGTATGTTATAATATATAAGGACTACATTATACAGTGGTAGTTGGGATATATTGTATGTTATAATATAAGGACTACATTATACAGTGGTAGTTGGGATATATTGTATGTTATAATATATAAGGACTACATTATACAGTGGTAGTTGGGATATATTGTATGTTATAATATATAAGGACTACATTATACAGTGGTAGTTGGGATATATTGTATGTTATAATATATAAGGACTACATTATACAGTGGTAGTTGGGATATATTGTATGTTATAATATATAAGGACTACATTATACAGTGGTAGTTGGGATATATTGTATGTTATAATATATAAGAACTACATTATACAGTGGTAGTTGGGATATATTGTATGTTATAATATATAAGGACTACATTATACAGTGGTAGTTGGGAGATACTGTATGTTGAAATAAGTAAGGACTATATTATACAGTGGTAGTTGGGATATACTGTATGTTTAAATAGATAAGGAATACATAATACAGTGGTAGCTGGGATATATGTTAAAATAGATAAGGACTACATTATACAGTGGTAGCTGGGATATATGTTAAAATAGATAAGAACTACATCATACAGTGGTAGCTGGGATATATGTTAAAATAGATAAGGACTACATAATACAGTGGTAGCTGGGATATATGTTAAAATAGATAAGGACTACATTATACAGTGGTAGCTGGGATATATGTTAAAATAGATAAGAACTACATTATACAGTGGTAGTTGGGATATATTGTATGTTGAAATATATAAGGACTACATTATACAGTGGTAGTTCGGATATATTGTATGTTATAATATATAAGGACTACATTATACAGTGGTAGTTGGGATATATTGTATGTTGAAATATATAAGTACTACATTATACAGTGGTAGTTGGGATATATTGTATGTTATAATATATAAGTACTACATTATACAGTGGTAGTTGGGATATATTGTATGTTATAATATATAAGGACTACATTATACAGTGGTAGTTGGGATATATTGTATGTTGTAATATATAAGGACTACATTATACAGTGGTAGTTGGGATATATTGTATGTTATAATATATAAGGACTACATTATACAGTGGTAGTTGGGATATATTGTATGTTATAATATATAAGGACTACATTATACAGTGGTAGTTGGGATATATTGTATGTTATAATATATAAGGACTACATTATACAGTGGTAGTTGGGATATATTGTATGTTGAAATAGATAAGGACTACATTATACAGTGGTAGTTGGGATATATTGTATGTTGAAATAGATAAGGACTACATTATACAGTGGTAGTTGGGATATATTGTATGTTAAAATAAGTAAGGACAACATTATATAGTGGTAGTTGGGATAATTATACTGTATGTTAAAATAGGTCTCATCGTAATCATAGGGTATGAAATATATATATGTGGATGGATGTGTAGTGCAAATTGTAGCCCGTTAATACATAGTGACACATTAGCGTAAATGTCCTGTAAACCAACCTACCAACTGCATCGGCTTAGAATAGTTGGCAGACGAAGTGTTTGGTGTCCACACATGGTAGGTCAGCCAGCTTCCTGACATGAAAGCGGCCACATTCAAATTGATCTGACTTTGGATGTCCACTGCTCCACTCTTGACTGTTTGGTGGTTGTCCAGTGAGCCACACGTCGTCCCTCACACCCACCCAAACCAAATTACCTGAGGAAAGTACACCACCATCACAATACAGTACACACACATTTCAGTACACACACACACTACAGCACACCCACACACTACAGTACACACACACTACAGTACACACACACACACACTACAGTACACACACACACACTACAGTACACACACACTACAGCACACCCACACACTACAGTACACACACACACACTACAGTACACACACACACACTACAGTACACACACACTACAGTACACACACACTACAGTACACACACACTACAGTACACACACACTACAGTACACACACTACAGTACACACACACTACAGTACACACGTACTACAGTATACACACACACTACAGTACACACACCCATTGCAGTACACAAACACTACAGTACACACTCACTACAGTACACCCACACACTACAGTACACACACATTACAATACACACACACTACAGTACACACACACACTACAGTACACACACACACTACAGTACATACACACACTACTGTACACACACACACTACAGTACACACGCACACACACTACAATAGACACACACTACAAGACACACATACTACGGTACACACACACACTACTGTACACACACTACAGTACACACTCACTACAGTGCACACACACACACACTACAGTACACATACACACTACAGTACACACACACACTACATTACATACATACACTACAGTACACACACACACAAACTACAGTACACATGCACCCTACTATACACATACTACAGCACATACACATACTACAGTACACACACTGCGGTGCACACACAATGATGCCCTAAAGGACACCCCATTCCACTGGAAGTACGTGGACGACTCGACAGTCGGCATTACTGTCGATAACACCTCCCCTAACTATGACCCCCTACAAAACATCCTCGACCGTCTTCAAGCCTGGACCACAGACAATCATGTGACTATCAATCATGACAAGACAGTGGTCATGCACATCAACACTTCCGTTACCGACCTTCCTCCACCCACTGTCACAATTGGTCCTCATCCCCTTCAGCTTGTTGAGTCCACCAAACTCCTCAGAATCACTGTGGACAACAAACTGAACTGGAAGAAACATGTAACTACCACAGTCAGGACCGCCACTTACAGGTTGTTTATGCTAAGGCGGTTGAGATCCCTGGGGGCGCCGGAGAATGAGCTGAAGAGTATATAACACCTTCATACTCCCTAAGCTCACCTACGCCTCTCCCGCCTGGTCCTCCTCTCTAACCCTAACACAACAACGTCAATTGGAGAGAGTTCAGAGGAGGGCATGCAGGATCATCCTGGGAGGCACATATCCAGGGTACGAGGAAGCTCTCACCACCCTTAGCATACCTGCACTTTCAACCCACCACTACAACACACTCAAACAGTTTGCATCTAAGCTGCTTGTTCACCCACGACACAGAAACTTACTTCCACCAGACGCCCCTAGACCAACACGTGTAGCTCGTCATTTCAACACACTCCAACCAATAAGAGCAAGAACTGACAGATATAAAAATAGTCCTATCCCAACCATTGTTAATATTATTAATAATGTGTAATAACGGCCTGTCACACCATATATACGCGCCCACCTTTAATAATGTATGCATAAGTGTGTGTGCGTGTGTGTATTAGAATATAATTATGTATGTATTTGCTTGAGTTTGTTTATGTATATGTGTATATATATGTGTATCTATGTATGTACAGTATATGTGTATGTATGTGTGCATATATGTGTATGTATGTATGCGTTATTTATGTATATATATATGTGTCTATAGTGTATACTGTTTGAGGTTCGAGCCCGGCTGAGAGTATCAGGTAGGATAAGAGAAGAGCATATATGCATGTAATGTGCATATATTTATGTATATGTATGTCTGTGTGTATGTGCTGTCAATGGTTCGAGCCCGGTCGAGAATATAAGGTATATAATATATATATGTACTGTACGTGTATTTATATGGTCATATGCACATATGTATGTAAATATACGTACATATGAGCGAGAACATATTGCTCACTAGCGCAACTTCTGATTATAAATCTATGCATAAGCATTATCTATTATTAAATGTTCGCGTATCTTCATCCATGTATTTCCACCCTTAACAATAGAACGCCCAGCTTTTCCATATTTCGCCTTCTGTCACACACACACACACACACACACACACACACACACACACACAAACTAACACACACACCTACACTACCGATGATTAACCTCCCATTGTAGTAGGCTGTACCTGACCATACCTGTACGGACTTGAATTGCTGCACCCTCTTTACCCTGACCCTACCAAAACAGTTTTTGTATGTATGTATGTTTGTGTGCATACGTGAGCGTTTGTGTATACGGACATGTGCACACTTACTGCATGTTCTTATGTTCCTATATATGTATGTATATGTATTGTATGTGCGCACGTACGTGTATATACGTATGTTCTGTATACGAGTAAGTAAATAAATGTGTATATGTACTGTATGTCACTTACTCTCATGGTTATATTATGATAATTTGTATTCTGCACATACATCATAATTGTATTTATTTATTTTGTTTGTAAACTGAGCTTACCATCTTCATATCTGTACATCTCATGTTCATCCACTAAATTGTAAAATGTGTATTTTCAGCTCATGAGGCTGCCATTCTTTAATAAACCGTTTATTATTATTATTAGTATTATTATTACACACACACTACAGTACATACACATACTACAGTACACACACACTACGGTGCACACACACACACACTACAGTACACACACAGCAAATAAAAAAAAATATGAAAGAACTGAGGAAGAGAAGGAATATTTTTTCTTCCGGGTCGTAGGTCTGCAAATACGGAAATGGTACATAAAATAAGACAAACCATACATGGAACAAACGGGGGAGGAGGAGGTGTAACTCGGTTGACAGGGAATTATTTTGTACATGTAATTTACACCAATGTAGATGGGTTATTATCAATAATTCATGAAATAAAAGATGTTATTAATATAAGCAAGCCACACGTTCTATGTTTAAACAGAAACCAAATTATATTCTCAAATAAGAAATTAACACCTTACGAGCGGCCTATGCGGTTTATTTATATGTACCGCACAGCGGGGTGTTTTTAGCCAAAATAGGGCTGTTTACGTGATCATTTTCATGCCTAAATAAGACCCAGAACGTAAAACAAGTACCTATCCCTGAAAGGGCATAAACAGAGCTTTCGAATGACACCATAACGATCCTTGTATGATGGATAGTTTTCTTGCAATAACCGTGCAACGCGAGTGCAAAAAGCAGGTAATTCGGTACTTTCGGTACATAATTGAGTATGTAGCGAGTGAGAGAGGGAGGAGGGAGCTGAGATTTGTGTCAGTAGGTTCGCCGCGGTGGTCTGGAGCAGTCATACGCTCGCTAGTCTCCTGCCACCACTTGTCTCTCTCTCTCAGCCACATTACGTGCTGAAATTGCCACTCGACCTATGTCGAGCGCCGCCACATAGTCCAGCTTTTTTTAACTCGACTTATGTTGCTCGCCGCTAATTAAGGGTTAAATAATCTCAGGTGAAAATTATAATGTATGGAGGAGGGACAGAGTAGGGAAAATAGGAGGAGGGAGCTTAAAGGTAAAGGAGTTGCAAATGAAAGAGGTGGGTTCTGCTTCAGAAATAGTAGCAATAGAAATAGTGAGAGGTAACGAAGGAATTATAATAGTAAATGTGTATGTGCCGCCACTAACTGCAGCCTGGACCAGTGAGGAACACGAAGCAATGCTGAATGAAACTTTAATAAATCGGGAGTATGTTATCAAAGAGGCAGAAGATAGGAACACAAATATTATTATTACCGGAGACTTCAACAGTAGGAATATTGATTGGTCAACTTTAGATTGTCCTGAGAGAGAGAGAGAACAGTTGGGGATGTAGACTACTAGAGTTGATGACAACTTACCTGTTGCATCAACACGTAGAGGAGCCAACAAGGGTGAGAGGGAGTGACACTCCTTCATTAGTAGATCTGGTTTTTACGAGATGTGCAAATGAGATATATGAAGTAAGTTATAAACCACCAGTAGGTAAAAGTGATCATATCATATTAAACTTTAATTTTATATTGAAGTATGACTTATTACCAAGTAAAGAGGAGTTCAAGGAAGACCGGCTGGATTATCACAGAGGAAGATACGACCAATTGCGAGAGTTTTTCCAAAACATTAATTGGGAGAATAAAGTATTGAATAAATGTAATATTAATGAGCAATACGAAGCATTCTGTGACATATGCAAACAAGGTACTGACAAATACATACCAATAGCCAAGGATTTCCCTAAAGCAAAGAATGATTGGTTTGGTGCTAGATGTTATAAAGCTAAAGTTGAACGTGATAGGTTATGGAAACGCTATAGAAGACACAAGAGTGATCAATCTTACGAGAGGTATAAATAGCAAGAAATAACTACACCAAAGTGAGGAGACAGGAGGAGAAGGATTTTGAGAGAGGGGTGGTTATGAAGAGCAAAGATGATCCTAACATATTATATGGATTCATAAATAAGACAACTAAAGTGAAGGAAAAGATCAAAAGGATCGTCCACAATGGAGAAATATTTGAGGAGGAAAAAATGGGTGAGGTTTTTAATTCAAAATTTCAATCAGTGTTTGTTCAAGAAAATTATGATGGTGATGATGCTTATAAGAATCCAATACAGAGACCAGTCATGACCATGAAAGAAATTATAATAAGAAGGGATGAAGTAAGGGACTGCATGTTAGACCTAAATAAAAGAAAGGCTATGGGGCCGGATCAGATTTCTCGTTGGATGTTGAGTGAATGTGCAGAGGAATTAAGCTTTCCCATAACAGAGATTTTTTTTAAATCTTTGTCCCAAGGTAAGCTACCTGAGGTGTGGAAAGCGGCTGATATTGTACCGATATACAAAAAAGGACCGAAAGAAGATGCAAATAACTACAGACCCGTGTCTTTGACTAGTGGTGTAGTTAAACTGCTTGAGAAATTGATCAGGAAATTTTGGATTTGTCACCTCGAGGAGAACCATATAGTATCGGACTGTCAGTTTGGTTTTAGGTCGAATAGGTCATGTGTGTCAAATTTGCTAAGCTTCAATGACAGAGTGATTGAAATTATGCAAGAACAAAATGGATGGGCAGATTGTGTATTTTTAGATTTTAAAAAAGCTTTTGATAAAGTACCCCATAAAAGGCTTCTATATAAACTTGAAATGTGTGGAGGAATCACCGGTGGACTCTTAAAATGGATGACGGATTTCTTAACAGGGAGGAAAATGAGAACCGTCATAAGAGGGAAATATTCATCATGGAGTGATGTGATAAGTGGAGTGCCCCAGGGCTCAGTGTTGGCCCCATTACATTGATGTTTTTAATTTTTATAAATGATCTGCCTCTTGGAATTAGGAGCTATATTAACATGTTCGCCGATGACGCAAAATTAGTGAGGAAAGTGGTTGATAATGTCACGGACCTATAGGCTCTGACTGTACGGGTTCACTTCCACCCTTCAAACGCATCAACCAGTCTGAGATCGGGGTCGGGGCTTCAAGCAACCAAACCAACAGAGGCCCGAAACTTCGCATCCCAATATCCTTCTTACTTCTATCCCTCTCATTTTGATCGAGCAGAGTTTCGAAGTCTCACTCAATAAATATGTAATTCAAATTAAAGTTCAATGCTATCTCTGCTCATGAACACCAGGGGGTGGAAGTTTCTTTTCTGGTCACATTAAATCTACCGTAGTCAATGACGGGGCGGGAATAATGAGTGGGGTCCGTGTTATCTTAGACTTTCTCGGTGCAACGTTCTCGGGAATATCGCTTCCAGAAAGCGTTGTTTTAAAACTCCAGGAACTACCCCCCTTCGGTTTGACTACGGGAGATATCGTGACTATAACTTATATTTTAATTTTGATTTTCTTTTTTTCTTTTCATTTTGTATAAATTAAATATTTTGCATTAACACCTTACGAGCGGCCTATGCGGTTTATTTATATGTACCGCCCAGCGGGGTGTTTTTAGCCAAAATAGGGCTGTTTACGTGATCATTTTCATGCCTAAATAAGACCCAGAATGTAAAACAAGTATCTATCCCTGAAAGGGCATAAACAGAGCTTTCGAATGACACCATAACGATCCTTTTATGATGGCTAGTTTTCTTGCAATAACCGTGCAACGCGAGTGCAAAAAGCATGTAATTAGGCACTTTCCCCATACAATTCCGTATATAGCGAGTGAGAGAGGGAGGGAGGAGGTGGGATTCGTGTCAGTAGGTTCGCCGCGGTGGTCTGGAGCAGTCATACGCTCGCTACTCTACTGCCACCACTTGTCTCTCTGTCTCAGCAACATTACGTGCTGAAATTGCCACACGACCTATGTCGAGCGCCGCCACATAGTCCAGCTTTATTTAACTCGACTTATGTTGCTCGCCGCTAATTAAGGGTTAATATTTATTACCATTGTATTTGTTTTATTTTGTTTTATAACTTTAAATTATAATTATATAATGCATAATGGTTTTGTTATATTACTTAAATTTGATTTTATTATATTAACAAAAATTGTGTATTCTTTTCTTATCCATATATATTTATACCCTAATGATTAAATGAAGTGAGGAAGATTAACCCTATATAAGATTCAGAAGACTACTTTGGAATCTGATTAAAATACGAGAACAACTCTTAAATTAAAATATCATCTTAGTAATAAAAATAAAAATACGAGAACTACTCTTAAAGAGACTTTACCTTAATACAAGTACTAAATTAATAAAAGTACTTATCCATACTGAACACCCTTAAACTAAAGTTCAGTCTTTGTGTTCAACCTAAAGGTCACCCTCTAGACTCCTTCGGGGCCAAATCTTTAACTAAGCTAGTTCCACTAGTCTCTCCAAACTTTGGGTTGTAACATATTGGGGGCCTGACCGGGATCTTTTCTGATTAATCTCTGCACTTCATTATATGAATTGGGTTTTCTAATGTTCATAGTAAATTCATAAATTTAATTATTTATCTTTATGTCACGATATCTTTAGCCTGAATTATTATATTACTCCTGATGCTTAAATACATTCCTTTCCCTTTAGTCGGTTTGTGCATTTAGAGGTAATAGCTCAGGTTGGTCATAAGTTGGGGAAGTTCTGTGGTTTACGAGATAGTCAGGATCACTCGTCATCTCAAATCCTCATATTCATCCATGTTCATTAACACTAGGCAGACGGTGGTGGACATTGTGTATCAATCTCTTAATCTTTCATGTGACGAAATTAGCGTTTTCGCACATCGGTCACCTATCTGAGTCACCCCTCTTTAAGTAGAATCTCTTCAGAATAGGAATGACCAGTTAAACTCGTCTTTTATAGCAAATCAAAACTATAGGAGACCATCCACGATCACCTAACATATATCTGTAACTAGAAGTAGGATCTCCTAACGCACATAAATCTCATGCCTTTTTCCTTTAGTTTCGATATCAAGGGATCGTGTCTCACGAGGTTCACTAATGGTCAGGTTCTTGTCTGTCGTCCTTACTTATCAACCCTCCTGTTGTCGACCATAGTTCGCTCAACAGGTGGGAGTTACTCACACTAATCATATTGATTTGGGATATTAGTGTCAACCTGACTATTAGGTAACCCATCTCTACTAGGAATATCCCTAGTCCATATAGTATGCACTTGTTAATAGTTATCCAGGGTTAGTAATCTACCATTACCGGTAACTATAAAGCGAGTCCATATTAGTCAATATTGCCGTTCATTCCAGTCTTTATATTATACAGTATGTGAAGCTATAGTAACCCCATCCTCTATACATTAGCTGTCAGTCTAGTATAAATTGGGCGGTAATCTTCTCTACCTCATCTAGTCCTAATTAAAATCAAAATGGCAAAGTTTAATGCTAAACAATTTTGTCGAGAGCCCTCTATCGACAAACTTAAAGGTCAGGTGATCTCCAAGGATGATTGGAAGTTTATAGCTTATTCCTTTGACATAAGCTATGAGAGTTCACACACTAAGGAAATCCTGAAAAACACAGTCATAGAAGAACTGACAAATAGAGAAATCTTACCTGCTGAAGCTGTAGATTCACTTACTCCCATGAGTAGTTCAATGATAATGGCTGATAATGATGAAGATTCCCAGAGTACCATACAGGGAACCTCCCAGGGGAAACACTCTCCATCTCCTGAGCCGTGGTCAGAAGACAGACTAGATTTTGAAAGGGAGAAGTTTCGGCAGCAGCTTCTGCACGAGGCTCAGGAGAAAGAGAAAGATCGGCAACTAGAACTCTTGAAACTTGAGACACAACAATGGGAGAAAGAGAAAGACAGAGAGGAGAAAGAGAAAGACAGAGAGGAGAAAGAGAAAGACAGGGAACTAGAAATTGCTAAAATTCAAAACTTGGAAGAAACAAAACGCCTCAAAGAAGAGAAATTACAGTTGCAGAAGACCGAAATGGAAGCCCAGAAGCCAAGACCCCAACTATCTAAAAACATCTCCCTAGTACCACCCTTTGACGAGAGTGACCCAGAGAAATCTTTCTCCACGTTTGAGAAAACTGCTGAACACCTTAAATGGCCAAAAGAGGAATGGCCATGGCTTCTCCAACCCAAACTCATAGGAAGAGCTCAGAAAACTTTCAATCACCTGGAGGACGTTAATGACTATGACTTTGTAAAGAGCGCTATATTAGATGCTTATGCTATCACCGCTGATCATTACCGTAGAACTTTTCGGAACTACATCAAGCCAGAAAAACATACATTTTTGGAGTTTGCCATGGATAAACTACGGATGCTTAAAAAATGGTTAGTTGCTAAAAAAGTCACCACCTTCACAGAGTTAGTTAACCTTGTTGTTCTAGAGGAGTGGAAGCGTAGGTTACCGCCCAGTATGCTAGTATATATAGAGGAGAAGGGAGTGAATGACCTTACCAAGGCTGCTCAATTAGCTGACAGCTATGCTTTAATCCATAGGGTTGTACCAAGCTATGATAGGACAAAAACCCCAAATGTGAGATTCTCCTCAAGCTATAACTCTGTGTCTAAAGTCATGTCGCAAACAAATGCTCCCAAAAGCCCATCTCAAAGTCAAGGAAAGTCTGAAGATTTCTGCTCATATTGTAAACAGACAGGGCATAACATTATGCAGTGTACACATCCTAAGTGTAAGACCTCTGCTGCATACAAACTCACACTTGCCACTTCTCAAAGACCTCAAAAACAAACAAAACCTTCTGGGGCACCTATAACATGTATACATACCCAGAATGCCTCTTCTGATCCTTTTTCTGCCTTTAAGGTACCTGGAACTGTCTCTCTTCCAAATGACCCACAGACTTACCCTGTTACCATCTTACGAGACACTGGATCAGCCCAAAGCTTGTTGTGTAAGACTGCTTTGCCTTCAGTTGAGAACTACTACACTGGGGGAAAAGTTACACTTAAATCTTTAAGCTCTGGTCATACTGCAGACATGGCTGATATACAGATAGGCAGTGACCTGATCCAGGGGTCAGTTAGAGTAGCCGTCTTGGATACAGATCTTCCTATTCCGGGGGTAACTTTCCTTTTAGGAAATGACTTGGCTGGACATGGGATGATTCCTGACATGATAGTGAGAGACAAACCCATGTTATACAGTCCTACTGCAAAGCTAGATCAGGAGAAACCACATATTTTCCCGGTTTGCGCTGTCACCCGTTCACAAACTGCTGCAGTGTCTAATGACTCTCTCTCACCCTCAGGTCAGGATACCTTGTTCACCCAGATCATGTCTAGGGAAAACCTCATACAAGCTCAAGAGGCAGACACTTCACTTACTTGAATCTTACTTGAAGTCGTCTAGAGGTCCCATCCTCACAGTCGTGGTCCGCTACCGCTGCGTCCGTCCCGTGCGTCCCTTCGAAGGAGGTCCGTCTGGTCCGGTATAGAGTTTGAGGCCGCCCGGCAGTTAGCAGTGTATCCAGTCACTGGTGGTTCATCTGGGAGGGTCTTTAGAAACTTGTCTAATAACCCTTTGAACCTGTCTACCGGGCAACCTACTATGTCTCGCACTTCCTTGGGCAGCGAGTTGAAAGTTTTTGGTCCATTGTGGCCTAGGCTGGATGCGAGGAGGGATCTCACTCGTTCTGGTGCCTGTGTTGGGAGGGATCTCCTCTCACACTTCCTTCCAGTCCGACCATTTTGTTTTTCCTGGAGTTCATTACCAGTTGGATCTGGAACCAGCTTCTCCAGGATTTTCCACACATAAATTGCGCAGTACCTGTCTCGCCTTCTCTGCTGAGAGTACAGCCCTAGCTTCTTGAGCCGGTCCCAGTAGCTAAGGTCCTTCATCCCCCGAATGTTTCTAGTGAATGACCTCTGGACGGACTCAAGATCTCGTATGTACCCCTTTTTGTGTGGCGACCATAGTTGACTACAGTAGGCAAGGAAGGGTTGTACCATAGACCTCCAGAGAGTTAGCATTGTTTCTTGTTCCCTGGAGTTGAACGTCCGTAGGATCCATCCGGCCATTCCCTTGGCTTTCTTGACAGCTGCAGAAATGTGGTGTTGAAATGTGGCATCGTCGGACAATTGCACACCTAGGCATCTCACATGTGGCTTGGGGGTGATGTCGTGGCCGCCTGCAGTGAGTAGTTTGGTGGTGTCCTTGGTGTAGTGTCACTTGCTAAGCTCAGGCACATTGCTGATGACAAACCCATAAATGGGAAAAACCCTAACATCTACTATCACAAAGGGGTCCTTATGCGTAGTTTTCACCCGCCTGATAGGCCTGACTCAGATACTTGGTCTATAGTACATCAGGTAATCATCCCTACCTCCATCAGATCTGCTGTAATGGGATTAGCTCATGACGGAAACTCTGGTCATTTGGGACAGAGAAATACATAGAGAAAGATCCTAGCTCATTTCTTCTGGCCTAACATGAAAAAAGATGTAACCAAATTTGTAAAGTCTTGTCACACTTGCCAGATAGTAGGAAAGCCAAATGAGACCATCCCTAAAGCTCCACTTGCTCCTATCCCTGTCACTACAGAGCCCTTTGAGAAAATAGTAATTGATTGTGTAGGGCCTCTTCCCAAAACTAAGAAAGGGAACCAGTATCTACTTACCGTAATGTGTGCTGCAACTAGGTATCCTGAGGCTTTCCCTTTAAAAGATATCAAGGCTAAGACTATTGTGTCCCATCTGTTGCATCTTTTCACAAAAGTAGGCATTCCTAAAGAAATTCAGAGTGATCAGGGGTCAAATTTTACAAGTAACCTAATGAAAGCAGTACTGAGGGAGTTAGAGGTAGATAAGAAGATAGCCACTGCGTACAGACCTCAGACCCAGGGTTGCCTAGAACGCCATCATCAATCTCTGAAATCCATGATAAAAAGTTTTGTTTTGAGACTGAGAAAGAGTGGGATGCCAACATTGACTGGCTTCTTTTTGCCGTTAGAGAGTGCCCTCAAGAGTCACTAGGATACTCCCCTTTTGAGTTGCTATATGGGCATCAGATCAGAGGCCCTCTAAAGGTCTTGAAAGATTCTTGGTTTGTGGAAGTATCTGATCATCCTTCTCGCACAGTTGCAGAGTACATAAATGAGTTAAAACTTCAGATGTCAAATGTAAGAGCGCTAGCACTGGCCAACCTTGAGAAGAGTCAGTCAAGAATGAAAACCCACTACGATCGCAAGTCTGAAAGTAGAACATTTAGTCCTGGAGACAAAGTCCTTCTCTTCCTGCCCATTCCTGGTAGTCCATTAAAAAGCACATTTTGTGGCCCATATGTAGTCTCTCAGAAACTTTCCAAGCTAAACTATGTTGTTCGCACTCCTGATCGAAGGAAGGATCAAAGGATTGTTCACTTAAACCAGATGAAGGCGTACATAGAAAGGCCGCTTGAGGAGAATACCCCAATACTAGCTGTAAATACTGTACCACATTCTGTACCAGACTCGTGGGAATTGCAAAAGGTAGGAGACTCTGATGTGATTGAGTTTGGTGATCTTCCTTCACCTTGTGGAAGCCCAAAGAACAGCGAGCTATTATGTACCTTAGATCAATATTTGTCGGACATGTCGCCATCACGTAGAGATGATCTTAGGAAATTGCTTGTAAGTTACCCTTCAGTCACATTGGATGTCCCTGGCTTTTGCAAGGACCATCATCACGATGTTATCTTGACCTCACCAGAAGTAAGACCTATCAAACAATCACCATACAGACTAACCCCTCAGAAGCAAAAGATCATGAGAAAGGAAATTGACTTTATGTTGGAGAAGTCCTTAGTGGAACCAAGTCATTCCCCTTGGGCATCACCCTCTTTATTAGTCCCAAAACCATACGGTAGTAGTAGGCTGTGTACTGATTACAGGAAAGTAAATGCAGTGACAGTCCCTGATGCATATCCACTACCTAGAATTGATGACCTAATATATAAAGTAGGGGCTGCTAAGGTAGTATCAACCATAGACTTGCAGAAGGGGTATTACCAAATTGGGATGACCGATAGAGCTAAAATCATCTCGGCTTTCACCACTCCTTTTGGGCTCTTCCAATATAGAGTCATGCCTTTTGGCATGATGAATGCTCCTGCCACATTTCAAAGGGTCATGTCATATACTATTCAGGATTTAGAAGGTGTAGACACTTACTTAGATGACATCGTGATTATTTCAGATACTTGGGAGGATCATCTTTCCAGACTGGACGGGCTGATGGAGCGCTTGGCTGCTGCTGGATTCACCATAAACCTAGACAAGTCCTGCTTTGGGCGTGGATCAGTGACCTACCTTGGCCATGTGGTGGGTCAGGGTACTGCACGTCCCAAGGAAGCGAACGTGGAGACCATCACCGCCTTTCCCCAGCCAACTGACCGCAAATCCGTCATGCGGTTCTTAGGGATGTGCGGATTCTACCGCAGATGCTGTCCGAACTTTGCAGCCATCTCAGCGCCCCTCTCAGATCTTACAAGCCCAAAAATTAAGTTTGTCTGGACTCCCACCTGTACTGCTGCCTTTGACCAACTGAAGTGCCTCCTTTCATCCTACCCGGTACTTCATGCTCCTGATTCCGCATTGCCTTACCATCTTCAGGTTGATGCGAGTGATAGAGGAGTCGAGGCGGTACTTCTGCAACCAGATAAGACAACTGGCGTCCTACATCCTGTCTCGTACTTCTCCGCCAAACTGAAGAGACACCAGAGGAGTTATTCCACAGTGGAGAAGGAGTGCTTGGCGATGGTATCAGCGGTGAAGAAGTTCGAATGTTATCTCCCTCAGCACTATCCACCAATCATCATCTATACTGACCACAACCCTCTTACTTTTCTGCACAAGATGAAGAACAACAACCAACGGCTTCTCCGGTGGGCTCTACAGTTACAGGAGTACCATCTCATTGTTCGCCATATTCGGGGGGTAGACAATCGGATTGCAGACGCCTTGTCAAGAGGTCTTCCACCTACAGCAGAGCCTATTCCTCCTCTCGCTACCTAGTCCTCTTCGCTCCCCTTCGAGGACTTTAAGGGGGGAGGTGTCACGGACCTATAGGCTCTGACTGTACGGGTTCACTTCCACCCTTCAAACGCATCAACCAGTCTGAGATCGGGGTCGGGGCTTCAAGCAACCAAACCAACAGAGGCCCGAAACTTCGCATCCCAATATCCTTCTTACTTCTATCCCTCTCATTTTGATCGAGCAGAGTTTCGAAGTCTCACTCAATAAATATGTAATTCAAATTAAAGTTCAATGCTATCTCTGCTCATGAACACCAGGGGGTGGAAGTTTCTTTTCTGGTCACATTAAATCTACCTTAGTCAATGACGGGGCGGGAATAATGAGTGGGGTCAGTGTTATCTTAGACTTTCTCGGTGCAACGTTCTCGGGAATATCGCTTCCAGAAAGCGTTGTTCTAAAACTCCAGGAACTACCCCCCTTCGGTTTGACTACGGGAGATATCGTGACTATAACTTATATTTTCATTTTCATTTTCTTTTTTGTTTTCATTTTGTAAAAATTAAATATTTTGCTAATATTAATTACCATAAGACTACTTTGGAATCTGATTAAAATACGAGAACAACTCTTAAATTAAAATATCATCTTAGTAATAAAAATTAAAATACGAGAACTACTCTTAAAGAGACTTTACCTTAATACAAGTACTAAATTAATAAAAGTACTTATCCATACTGAACACCCTTAAACTAAAGTTCAGTCTTTGTGTTCAACCTAAAGGTCACCCTCTAGACTCCTTCGGGGCCAAGTCTTTAACTAAGCTAGTTCCACTAGTCTCTCCAAACTTTGGGTTGTAACAATAACAATTGCTGTAAAATGCTCCAGGATGACATCAATAAGCTGTATCAATTGAGCCGAATGTGGAAAATGGAGTTTAACATTGATAAATGCCACCTGATGGAGATGGGAGACGGCCAGGGAAGACCCCATGGGGAGTACAGTATGGGCGATGTAAGGTTGGAAAAGTCAGAGAAGGAAAAAGACTTAGGAGTTGTAGTGAACATGAGATTAGATCCCGGTGACCACATCAATAACTTAGTAAATAAGGCATATTCGTGGTGGGCAAATATTAGGGTAGCGTTTAAATTCCTAAATGAAGACATGGTGAAGATATTAATAACACAGTTTTTAAGGCCTAGCCTGGAGTATGCAGCGGTTGTATGGAATCCACACATGAAAAACACATTAGTAAGCTCGAGAAAATTCAGCGTGTGATCACAAGATGGGTGCCATGGTTAAAAAACTTACAATATGAAGACCGGCTGTGCCACCTGGGGATTCCCTCACTTGAACAGAGAAGGGAGAGGGGAGACATGATAGCTTTATTTAGGTGTGTTCACGGAAGGGAATATATTGATCAAACAAATTTTGTTTGGCCAGCGGTGGAGAGGACGAGAGGACATGACTGTAAACTGTTGAGGAGGAGAGCTAGGAAGGATGTTAGGAAGTTTGGTTTTCCAGATAGAATGGTTGAGAAGTGGAATAAGTTACCAAACGACCTAGTGTTTGCACAAAGTATTCAAGCTTTTAAAGTAAAATATGATAAGTTAAAGGCTAACAGGACACTACGAGAATAATCTCAATCTTGTAAAATACAATTTTGTAAATACAATTAGGTAAATACACACACACACTACAGTGCACACACACACACACTACAAAACACACACACATACTGCAGTACACACACACACACACACTACAGTACACACACATACACTACAGTACATACACCCACACTGCAGTAACTCACAGACACACCTCAGTACACGCACACTGCAGTACACCCACACACTACAGTACACACACACAAACTACAGTATACACACACACACACACACACACTACAGTACACACACACACACACACTACAGTACACAAACACACACCTCAGGATACACACACACGCATTATAGTACACAAACTACAGTACACACACACACACACACTAAATTACACACGCACTGCAGTACACACACACTACAGTACACACACACTCACACTACAGTACACACACACTGCAGTAACACACACATACTACAGTACACACACACCCACTACAGTACACAAACACACACCTCAGGATTCACACACACACACACACTACAGTACACACACTGCAGTAACACACACATAATACAGTACACACACACACACACACTACAGTACACAAACACACACCTTAGGATTCACACACACACTACAGTACACACACTGCAGTAACACACACATACTATAGTACACACACACACACTACAGTACACAAACACACACCTCAGGATTCACATACACACTACAGTACACACACACACACACACTACAGTACACACACACTGCAGTACATACACACACTACAGTACACACACACAGCAGTAGCCTACACACACGCACTACAGTGCACACACATACACTACAGTACACACACACATTACATTACACACACACACACACACACACACATACACTGCAGTACACACACACACACTACAGCACACACACACACACTACGCATGTGCCACAGTAGCAGTCAGCCCCGGGAGGACTCCTTAACATATTTAGCTAATTTTTCATAAATGTGTAATGTCGACGCGATTCCAATACTATCTGCGGACGTATGAAGTGCTAGTGCATCACCATATGAAGTTGGATATCAATATAGTGACATTTGAAAGGACTATGAGTAAACTTGTTTTAAGTCTGGCGGTGTTGATGTTTGGAACAGCAGACATGGTAGACGACATGGTAACAAATACAGTATCATGTAGCCTACAGTAGTTTGCTATTCTAAAGACAACCTGCCTACGACGAGTGTAACGCTTAATGTTGTTTCTAATACCACGTAAGATCGATTAACTATGAACAAAGTGATTGTTTATTAACTTATAATGTATGCGTACCGGTGTAGCGTGATATTGTTTCCCGTGCAATTGTGACAGGTTAAAAGAGCCCAAATACCTATCATCTGAACCAAAATCAGTTAAATCACGACTGTATTTCGATATATCATTAGCGAGCCTAACCTACCACTACTTATAATAATAATAGGCCTAATGCAGAAAATAACAATAAATAACAATAATTTGGTGGGATAAAAATAGAGTCTACTTATAAAAGGCAATGGTTCCCGGGACACCATGGCCGCAGCCGCTATACCTTGACATTGCCTCTAACCACGATTCTATTTCGGTGGATTTTTACTTAATGTTTTTGTATTTACTAACTTAACCTAACCAACCTAACCTAATGCAATAACACCGGCAATGACCTGAGAGTTGCCAATTAGATAATGATGGGCGAGTTTATAATGAACAGTCTGCTTTGCTTCCTAAATTCGTCTGGGAAAGAGTGTCCACCAAACAATTATGAAGATATTATTATATCATTCTATTCCCATGATGAAATATGGAAACGAAAGGAGATATTGTGCAATGCTTTTCAGAAAGACATCCAATGGCGACGTGGACCTGATAAAATACGTACCGATCTAGTTGATCTCCTTGAATTACATAGTGAAATATCTAGTTCTAAAGACTACATTTTTGTCACATACACTTATAAAAGAATGCCTCCACTAGGATTTGAAATGTTGGGCCCTTTGCTTGCAAATCTGTCTCAAGAAATAAACAAGACTAATGATTGTCTCCCTAAAATTCTCGACATGAAAACGGAGGTGGTAAATACTGCAGATACCATAAGGCAGGTGAGACTGGACGTAATTAACCTGAAAAATAAGTTTGGATCGGCGGTGGATGGACTAGAAGAGGCTACTAAAAATGTGCAGGATACTATGAGTTAGCAAACGATGTTGGATGCCGAAACTCTTGACCTTACATCGTTAAGAAACAACCGTGAGTAAGCTGAGGTCTTGCGATCTAGCCTGGGAGCAGTAGGAGGCAGTGGTGGTGAGGAGAGAAGCGGTGGTGATGCTGAGGGTGCTGATAAGGTGGTGATGATGGTGCTGAGTCTGTGAGAGAGCTCAGCATTGGAGTGGATGAGAGGAGAGAGGGTGGTGGGAGAGGAGCGAGCAGTGGTACTGGAGGTGGGAGTAGGAGACCGAGTACAGTGCTGAGTGCTGAGTGGTGGGTTGAGGAGAGGCAGTAGGGTAGTGCGTAACAGCCTTGGACCCCGGGTCACAAATCGTTGGACTGGCGCTGTAACTAAGGGTTATCAACTTACCCCTCCCAGACCTAACCCGCCAGGTGCTCAGGACACGGTATTACAGAATAAGGACAACAATGTACAACCTCAAGAGTCACGATGGAATTTGGTACAGTCAAAAAAGAGTACATTTGCTAACAGTGATTCAACTTATGTGAAAGGTAAATAGAAATCTGATGGCGCCACTTTTCGAGCTGCTACTAAGTTGGTTGATGTGTTTGTTGGTAGGATTGATAGGGAAGCTAAGAGTAATGATATTAACAAATAAATAAAAGATGTATTTGGAATAACTGTAGTCTCAATCTGAGAATTGGAAATAAGATCAGATGAATATAGAGCATATAAAGTAACTGTAAAGTTATCAGAAACAGACAAACTTTTCAATCTCGAGCTATGGCCAAGAGGAAAATATAGCTAATACATTTTACAACAGATCAGGTAAAAACAGATGCCGGTAAGTTACCAGTAGCCTACCCATTGATAATGGTTCTTAATGTTGTTGTTTTTGTTGCCTGGCCGAACAGCTCCAAGGCACCGAGCAAGGCCAAGGCCATAATCGAGCGCCCCCATAGAACCCTCCCTGCCGACCACAATAAAGCCTGGGTGACCGAAGCCACTCCATGGCGGGGTGGGGGTGGGGGGGTGGGGGGGGTGGGGGCTGAGGAGGGTGCGGAAACGCCCGGGAAACCAGAGCCCAACCCAAGGTCCTGTGCCCCTCAGCAATTATGAAGAGAAAGTTGAGGGGCATAGGAAAAATGTGACGCTTTGGCTTCCAATCTTTGTAGATTGGGAGGTCAACCAGCCCATCACCAAAGTTCTTAATGTTATACAGTTATCTTGAAGTCCTTTTTTGTATCAATTATATATATATTTTAGTTTGTTTTAACCTCTTAATTTTTATTTGTACACATTTGTGAGTACCGTAAATTATTGTTTATATATTTTGTTTTTCAGTTCCACTGTGTTTATTTTAGCTTGTGATTATTTTAGCCTTCCAGTTCTTCATAATTGTATAGGTTTGTTCACTGTTCTTTATTGGGTTACCTTTTAGTGTGATTGTTCTTTATCTTGATATAATAGGGATTTTGTCTCATGGATTCAGGTCAGATCAAAGTTTGTTGTTATAATTGTTGTTCTCTAAAGAAAAGTATACATTTAATAAGGGAGTTAACTGCATTAAATTATGACATTTGGTTTACAAGAAACATTTATTATTGAAGATACACTTGGAATGCTGGATTATATTGATGGCAGTGTTACGACTGGGGTTCAAATATATCAGGGCTCTTATTCATTGGACTAGTAATGGCATAAATGTTACAACGGAAAGCGCTAGCTCCAACCTCTGATGTATATTCCCAGTGAACAAAGAACACAAATACTCTACAGAGTTCTATATGCAATAATAGGCTATCAAACTCTCAATAAATGTGCGTGTACTCTAGGCTTAATGTTATGTGAAAACAGCCTATTACTACCTATAACCGAAGGTGCTTGGTTATGGTATGCAAAGTAAGGTGGTAAGAGAAGTTACAGCTTACGTTACTTTAATCAATAAATGTCCGGCACTCCTGCATGAAAGAAAGTGCACTAAAGTCCTTCAACACTAACAAGGAATCTTCTTTAAATGTTAGATGCTATAAAGATGCTCGTATCGGAAATGGAACCCAAAAAGGCAGGCAGCGGAACAATGCTCGTGCAGGCTATGCACACAAAAAGGCAGAATATATAATGCCGTCGGAGCCAAGAATATCCTAAACACACAAACAATAATAATAATCGCCACGACAATGCAGTATTCCTATCAACAAAAAGAGCCTAAGTCGTTTGTGTCTCAATACATCAAACTAGGCTGCGAAATGCTTGTGTAATCATAAATGGGTATGCATAAAAAGAGTAATTGGTTTAATATACTTAATGTGTACTATGATTGATAAAGTCTAGCTAGAGTCAATGATACGAGATACTGGTGCGCATGGCATACCGCATAGCCTAGTGCAAATCTCAAGTCTGTGCGTCAAATATTACGTTATGGGGAAGGGTAGCTCTCTTGAGAAACCTTAATACCGAAGTATTAAGCGTTCTCCTGGCGTACCTCAAAGACAAACAACGAGCTTAGAACAGTGCAGAATGGTATAGGCAAAAGCCCTCATTCGTGCATGCTCTACTCTCAATGGCACACAGACTAGAATTTACTCAATCAACTCCAGTTCTCAGGTATGTCGTGCAGCTTTTAACTAAAGCCAGCACTCATAGGAAACAATACCTTATAATATCAGACTCCTAGTCTAGCATTATCTAATCCAGCAGAACACTAATAATTAAAGGATGCAGTACTTAAACAATATAAATGCCAACCAATGCTTCGTGATCCACTTATCTTAACAACTAACATACATGGGTTATATCAGACCTAAACGCACAATACAACTGGCCAGCATGAAGCTGATTGTGCAGAGTTAACCAGAGGGGATATAATGTTAATAAAAGGTGGTGAAAGATATGGAAAATGAGAGAAATAGGCAGAGGAAAAGATTCTCAGGTACAGAGCGGGGACAGATAGCAAGGGAGAAAAGATGGGTGTGTTCTAGAAACAAGATCTGAGGGAGAGAGTGGCGAGGAACTGTATATATACTCGCACCAGCTCGAGCCGCGTGGGGAAAAAGCGGTTACAAGTCCTTTAGCACACTACCAAAGTAGCTAGCAAAACATTACGTCACCAAGCATGGTAAAGAACTCCCTCAACCAATCCCCACGAGGCCAGCCAGCTGTGACGTCATCAAGCGGGGCAAAAACACTACGCGCCCCCTCTCACTCTGTTCTACTCTCTCTCTCTCTCTGATCTTATCATTACTAGTTAAGGATAAAACATATACTTTACAATTAAATATATAAAGCCTTGACATGGGTGAAAACAAAAAGCCTTTCTGGACTGCCCATGACACAAGCTTTCATATGAAATAAAGCACACTCTAATACACAAACTGTAGCCCCATCCACTGCCCTGGCGATCCTAGCGAGTCACTGTAGGACAAGCCATGCGGTTCTAACGGAGTGGTTAACGTCACACCCCCCCAAGATTTTTCTCAGAGGCCCCAAGGCTCACAAAAAATCTGATGGTTAGAACCCATGCTATATCTCCACTTCCCATCACCCAGCGGCAGTAAAATATCTGGCACAGTTCTTCAACAAAACATTTTTCAAAATTATAACCCTCCCCAACACCATAGGTTAAATTATATGTAGTTATGCTCCTCAAGAGCGAGCTTCTCTAGCCCAGCATTCTGAGAGGAGTGCAACTCAGAATTACTGCTATAACATACTAAAAAAAAAATCAACGATCAAAGAAAGTTTTTATTTGATTTTTATGTTTATAATTTGTTTATTTCGGCTGCACTATAGGGGCAAGCCTAGTTTTTTCTTCTATACCAAACGCTCAACTCCTGCTTTACGACCCAATACGCTGGGCTACAACCGCGAGCCAACAAGCACCTAGCGCAAAATACTATTCAAACTAAAGCAGGAGGCTACCCGTGTGTCAATCTACCCAGGATCATATACCCTTGAACGACCATCTGCAACCACGTTGTCACAACCGGGAATATGGCGTATGTCCAGGTTATATACCAATAACCTTAGTGACCACCTGGTCAGCCTCATATTCCGATTGTGAAACTGGTCCAAGAACTTGAGAGGGTGATGATCTGGGTAAACTACAACGACCGGACCATAGGCTGGAACATAGACCTCGAAATGCCCCAGCACAAGCACAACCGCCAGCAGCTCCTCCTCGACAACAGAGCAGCTCCCCTGGGCCGAAAATTGTACTTCTCCGAGCAGAAACTAACAGGATGCTCCAGCCCATCATCGTCCTTTTCCACAAGGACGGCACCAGCCCCCACACCACTAGCCTCCGTTGCTAGTTGGAAAGGTAGGCTAAAGTCAGGGGCCCTGAGGATCGGGTGAGTGCACAACAGGTGTTTTACTTCTCTAAACACCTTCTCACACTCAGGCGCCCATTTGAACTTCTTATCCTTCCAGTTATCCTCCACCTGAGCTTGACTGTCCCGTTCTCCTTCTCCACCTTGACTGCTAAACGTCATCACAGGCACAGTGAGAGGCTCAGGGGGGTGCCTCCCATACTCCTTCATGGGATTAACATGACACAACTGATTGCGCTTCCGTCTGTCTGGAGTGGCTACCAAGTAAACCAGGTCCGATAGCTCCTCCACCACCTTATAAGGACCAGCGTACTTCGCGGATAAGAGGTGACCTACAAGGGACAGTAGAATCAACACCTCCTGACCAACGTGAAACTCCCTGAGTTCAACCTTGAGGTCGTACCTGTCCTTCCTGAGGGCCTGAGAGCTAGTCAAATTACGGCCAGCCAACTCCAGACTGCGCAACATCCGTTCTCGACTGTTGAGGACACACTTGTGCATAGAACAAGGTTTTTCTGCGCCCTCCCATACTTCTTCAACCATATGGAGAGGCCCTCTGACACGGTGTCCAAAGACGAGCTCATTAGGGCTGAATCGCAAACTCTCCCCAGGTACCTCCCACACAGCAAACAAAACACATGGCAGGCCAAGATCCCAATCCCTCCCACTCTCAAAGCAACAACAACGAAGCACAGATTTCAAGGCTGAGTGCCATCGCTCTAACACACCCTGGCTCTCCGGATGATATGCAGATGACACAACCCCAACAATCCCATGCTGCGGCATTGCTTGTACAAAGAGGCTAGAAGTGAAGTTGGGTCCCCGGACTGACTGAATCCCCTGCGGGTAACCATACCGGGAAAAATACACTAGCAAGCTTCGGACCACCGTTTTCGCCGACCCATTTCTCATAGGGTACGCGTCAGGGTACCTTGTTGCTACATCTCCCGACTGTGCATCACTGCCCTCCTTCAACTCTTTCGTCTTTTTAAGCCCATCCTCTGCCCCTTCAGGAACAGTTACTGGGTCCTCTCCAGACTCGAAATATGGTCCTAATAATGAGTCCCCGAGAAGGTCCGTTGACACTAAACTCTCAACCGCATCAACTTCCAACCCCTTCTCGGTACCCTTCCTCCGCTGATCTAAAGATTGTTGACCAGAATGTGACTCCCTGGATGCAGAATCTCCGGTGACAACACACTCCATAGGCTGGCCCGGACACTTCCCAACCCACTCCTGCTCCTCCCTACTCACGTCGGCCGGCTTCTCGACAACGACTAAGGGTGGAGCCTCAGAATAAGGCCCCGCAAAGTCGTTGCCAAGAAGGAGGTCGACGCCCCCAACAGGTAACTTCTCCACAATTCCTACATCCAGGTCACGAGTCACACCATCAACTTCCACCTTCATTCTTACAAGCGGGTATGACCTTGTCGCATTAACTCCCTGAACCACAACCACCCGCGCCGTATTGACAGGTTTACCAGTGAAATTTCTCAACAGTGTTTGCGATGCCCCAGTGTCACGCAAAATTCTCACCTCATGTCTTCTACCCCCCCACTCCACACAACCGAGTCCCCTGTGGTCACTAAAGGCATCACGGACAGGGAATAAGCCTTCCGGATCCTTCTGCACTGGCAGTGTATTTACCTCGGAAGAAATGCCTCTAACAAACTCCGATGTCCTCTTGAACACTCCAATGCCGTGAGCAAAAGACACGGCTGCCAGAGGAGGTCAACTAGGGCACTCATTTGCCTTATGACCCTCCTGGTGGCAACTAAAACACATAAATTTTGGTTTCGGCTTATACTGTGATGTAAAAGGCCCCTGACTTTTCACATACGGTGTGGTGTAAGGTTTGGATTCAGTTTTAGTTTCATGGCTCTTCTGTTTAAATGTGTCATTGTTACGGGGAGGGGGAGGATAACGGTCCTTAGCACTTACATCGTACTTCTGTGAGGACCCGCAACCCCGAATCAACGACAGCCGTCGATCAGCCATTTCTGCTGCTTCGACTAGAGTTCTTGGGTTTTTCTCCTTCAAGTTCAAAGTTAGATCACCGCCCGTGCTCTTAAAGAACTGCTCCAACATCATTAACTGCTTAACTCCATCAAACGTTGTTACCTTCTCAGATCGGAGCCAGTTCCCCATAGCATCGGACAAGTCCCGGGCGTGTTCCAAAAAGGTGCTATCTCTTCCCTTAGTTACACCCCGGAACTTCAAACGGTACGTTTCTGGTTGCAGTTCGTAAGCCCTCAGGACAGCCTCCTTGAGATCCTCATACACAATACAAAACTCCAAAGGTAATGCATCATAGGCTTTAAGACCCTTGCCTATTAATCTACAGGATACAAGTGCTGCCCATTTATTCTCTGGCCACTGGTGTTCCTGGCACTTCTTCTCAAAACGTGTGAAAAATTCTGTTACACCACTCTCATCAAACACCGGAACCAGTTTCAATAAGTGCGAGAGAGACTGCTCATGAACACGGTTACCAGCCCCAAGTCGCTGTCCCGTTCTTTACTCGCGACTTCTCTACGTCCATGTCGGCACAGTACCTAGTCGACTCAGCTTGGATTTTTGCTAGCTCTATTTGCTGCTGACTGATAGTTTTTCTCTCTTCTATCTTGGCTCTCTCTTCTATCTTGGCTAATTCTATTTGCTGCTCACCTGCCCTGATAGCCTTTCTCTCTTCGATCCTAGCTAATTCGAGCTGAAGCAATAATTCTGGAGATAACCCTTGAGGAGGTGAAGGTGCTACAATGTTTGAAATTACCGGTGGTCCCCCCAGGGGCAACCCACCCTGCCAGTCACCACCCACCTGTGGAAGCGTACCCAGGGTCAGCAAACCACTGGGATGGCTGGGAGTCGAGTGTAGGGGAAGCATGGCCGAAGGGCTCTGAGCACTCAACCCATCTCGCTCACCAGTCACCCTGCCCAGTACACACGTTATCAAGTTATCCTTGGTCATGCTGCTAGTAACCGCATGACCGATAGCTGTGGCCAGGCATTGAAGACCGTACCGATCCATACCCTCCAACCGCTCGGCAGTAACAGGCCATTGCAAAAATATCCTAGCATCCTCCTCACAGTTCACCCGATTAACCCTTTCATCATGCTGCTGTTCCTCAGTTTCGACATTACGTACTGTGTCTCCATTCTCCTCTGATCCGGTATAAGACATGATGCTCACAAAAATTTCTCACCACAATATTCAGAAAAGAAGCACCCCAAACTCTTATACCTCGATATACACACAACAATTATCGGAAATACTCAAGGGCTATACTATGTTCCAAAAAAAAAATATTCTTGCTGATCCCCGCAAAATATTCTCCAAAACAACAAATGTTCCCTGCTAATAAATGTAGGTTCACCAACTCCTAGGTAAGGTCGCCATTTGTTACGACTGGGGTTCAAATATATCAGAGCTCTTATTCATTGGACTAGTAATGGCATAAATGTTACAACGGAAAGCGCTAGCTCCAACCTCTGATGTATATTCCCAGTGAACAAAGAACACAAATACTCTACAGAGTTCTATATGCAATAATAGGCTATCAAATTCTCAATAAATGTGCGTGTACTCTAGGCTTAATGTTATGTGAAAACAGCCTATTACTACCTATAACCGAAGGTGCTTGGTTATGGTATGCAAAGTAAGGTGGTAAGAGAAGTTTACAGCTTACGTTACTTTAATCAATAAATGTCAGGCACTCCTGCATGAAAGAAAGTGCACTAAAGTCCTTCAACACTAACAAGGAATCTTCTTTAAATGTTAGATGCTATAAAGATGCTCGTATCGGAAATGGAACCCAAAAAGGCAGGCAGCGGAACAATGCTCGTGCAGGCTATGCACACAAAAAGGCAGAATATATAATGCCGTCGGAGCCAAGAATATCCTAAACACAACAATAATAATAATCGCCACGACAATGCAGTATTCCTATCAACAAAAAGAGCCTAAGTCGTTTGTGTCTCAATACATCAAACTAGGCTGCGAAATGCTTGTGTAATCATAAATGGGTATGCATAAAAAGAGTAATTGGTTTAATATACTTAATGTGTACTATGATTGATAAAGTCTAGCTAGAGTCAATGATACGAGATACTGGTGCGCATGGCATGCCGCATAGCCTAGTGCAAATCTCAAGTCTGTGCGTCAAATATTACGTTATGGGGAAGGGTAGCTCTCTTGAGAAACCTTAATACCGAAGTATTAAGCGTTCTCCTGGCGTACCTCAAAGACAAACAACGAGCTTAGAACAGTGCAGAATGGTATAGGCAAAAAGCCCTCATTCGTGCATGCTCTACTCTCAATGGCACACAGACTAGAATTTACTCAATCAACTCCAGTTCTCAGGTATGTCGTGCAGCTTTTAACTAAAGCCAGCACTCATAGGAAACAATACCTTATAATATCAGACTCCTAGTCTAGCATTATCTAATCCAGCAGAACACTAATAATTAAAGGATGCAGTACTTAAACAATATAAATGCCAACCAATGCTTCGTGATCCACTTATCTTAACAACTAACATACATGGGTTATATCAGACCTTAACGCACAATACAACTGGCCAGCATGAAGCTGATTTTGCAGAGTTAACCAGAGGGGATATAATGTTAATAAATGGTGGTGAAAGATATGGAAAATGAGAGAGATAGGCAGAGGAAAAGATTCTCAGGTACAGAGCGGGGACAGATAGCAAGGGAAAAAAGATGGGTGTGTTCTAGAAACAAGATCTGAGGGAGAGAGTGGCGAGGAACTGTATATATACTCGCACCAGCTCGAGCCGCGTGGGAAAAAAGCGGTTACAAATCCTTTAGCCACTACCAAAGTAGCTAGCAAAACATTACGTCACCAAGCATGGTAAAGAACTCCCTCAACCAATCCCCACGAGGCCAGCCAGCTGTGACGTCATCGAGCGGGGCAAAAACACTACGTGCCCCCTCTCACTCTGTTCTACTCTCTCTCTCTCTCTGATCTTATCATTATTAGTTAAGGATAAAACATATACTTTACAATTAAATATATAAAGCCTTGACATGGGTGAAAACAAAAAGCCTTTCTGGACTGCCCATGACACAAGCTTTCATATGAAATAAAGCACACTCTAATACACAAACTGTAGCCCCATTCACTGCCCTGGCGATCCTAGCGAGTCACTGTAGGACAAGCCATGCGGTTCTAACGGAGTGGTTAACGTCACAACAGTTATAACTGTATAGGAGTTGGAGCAACTGATTCTGAAAAGGCTTTAACTGCAATGGCAAGGAGACCAGAAGGTGGAATGGTAATAATGTGGAAGAAATCTTCACTCACTAAAATTAATAACATTACACTAGAAACTAATCTTATGGTATTTAACATTTATATCTATGGAATGGACATTTTATATATTATTGTTTACATGAACAGTGATTTATGGAAGGTAACTACATTGAACACATATTTAGAAACTTTAGATGTTTTACAGGATATTTAAACAATTTCATATATGACTCATTATTTTGAATAGGTGATATTAATGCTGACCCTCTGTTTGGAAGAGCCTGGACTAATCTTAGCAATGTTATTGATAGAAATTCACTGATTTGTTTTGATGTTGATTCTCTTGCTTTGGCTACCATAACATTTACAGGCTATGGTAATTCTGCTAGTAGGTGGCTAGATCATATCATTGGTTCTAAGCATGATAACATAAGAGTAGTTGATATAAATGTTCTAACTCATATTAATAGTTCTGACTATTTACCCTTAAAAGCAGTTATAAAGTTAATGAATATGGCTTCAGTTCCTCAAATATACTATAATTTAAATCTTGATAAGGAAATATCACCCTCTTAAGTTAACTGGAACACCTTAAAAATGGCTGACTTTGAAAATATAAATGTATGTGTTGAAACTCATTTAAGAAATGCTAATTATCTAGGAGTAGATAGTTGCCATAGTCATGGGTGTAAGAATCATTATAATTTAAAGGATATTGATTATATTTATGAATGAATTATTCTTTTTATCAAATTAGCCAGTCAACAATATAAAACCAAAAAGGTTGTGAGCACCAGTAAATGCGGGAGGGGGAAAGTGGTACGTGTACAAAGAGTTCGTGCTAGTTTTGGGGAAATAGGTACGTGGAAATAGGTTGGAAAACCTGCGAACTTGTTTCCCACGAACCAATTTTCCGATTTTGAACAAGGACTTGGAAATCGGATCGTATGTAATATTATAACATTTAGTTGTAAATACGTACGTGGTAATAAGTACGTGTTAATAGTGCAGGGTTTCAAACAGGTACGTTTTCGAATTTATTTCCAAGTAAACGTCAGCAAGTTCTAAAAGGCCAAAAACTAGATTGTTGGAAATTAGTTCGAAATGTTCTAGTTTGAATTAGGCTCGAAAAGTGCTAATTGGAACTAGGTTCGAAAATATCCACTAATTATTATCATATAATGTAAATTGTGTATATTATTACTCTGTTATTGTAAATAATTTAATTGTATCTAGGTTAGAAATTACGAAATAAAAGTTACGAAAACGAAACGAACTACAGTCACACACACTACAGTACACACACACCCACTAAAGTACATACACACACTACAGACAACACACACTACAGTACACATACATACTACAGTACACACACAACTACAGTACACACACACTACAGTACACACACACTACAGTACACAAACACACTACAGTACACACACACAATACAGTACACACACACACTACAGTACACACACACTACAGTACACATGCACACTATAGTACACACACCCACTACAGTACACACACACACACACACACACACACACACACACACACACACTAAAGTACATACACACACTACAGTACACTTTTTTTTTACATAAAAAAAAAAAAAAAAAAAAGGTCCCACCCCTTTCCCATTCTTAAGTAAGCCATTTTAGATTTACAGAAGAGTGACCATTACTTACATTACTGCATGTCCACAAACATTTCAGTAATGTAAGCATGTTTCCTTCTATTTTTTTTTTTTTTTATTTTTTTTTTTATTTATTTATTTTATTTTTTTATTAAGGTGACAGTTACAAAGTGGTGTACAATCTATCTTATTCTAGTTACATTGTAGTTTATCTTATTGTACCAGTACCTCCCTACAATCAAGCTAGTTGTTCCCCAATTCGTCCCTCCGCCACGACCATTTCAAAGTCCAAGTCTCTCACTCTTGTCCTCTGTACCGGGGAGGACCTTGTACCCCTGAGACATAGGAGTGCAGACCTGAGAAGAGAGAAAGAGAGCCGGCATCTCATCCAAGTTATGACTTGGCTTCTATGCTGGCGCTTTTTCTCCGATATTTGTTCAGCTAATCTGGCATAGAAGACACTTGCAGAAGGTCCCATACCTCCCGACGATGAGAAGACCAGAGGAGTAAAGCTTCCTAGATCCCTGTTCAAAAAAAAATCTTCATATGCGCGTTTTTTCTGAATTTCGTTTCTCAAGTATGCCGCCTTGTGTCCTCGCTCACGATATGTTTGTGCTCTTGGGTTGAAGATTCAGATGTCGAAAAAAGCCCGTTGTCCCCTCGTCCAAAAACCTCGAGCACTTACGTCCACTCTTGCTTCATTTGAAGTATTTGCAGTATTATGGGCCAAGCGCTGTCCGTCCATAGGCAGAAGTTCCGGTTCGATTCTGACATCATGGCACACCTCGTCCAGCATTTGTGCAGTGATGTCTCGTACTTCATCATGCCGGATACAGATGAATCCTCCTTTCTTACAGGTCATACAGTGGTCTGGGTTGTTTATTTCACTGCATGGACATTTCAGTGGCAGGTTCAAAACTGGCCACCCATACTTCAAGGCTACGGCATCATTGAATTCTTGTTTATTTAAGCTGAAGCCTTTCTCCTTTATTGGTAATGATGCGAGCCAATTTGAAGCCCCCGTGTCTTGTGCCATCTCAACTCTCATTTTCAGTTCTTCCCTACATCTGGTCTTAATTTGTTCTAGGCTATGTTTCTGTCTCTCTTCTCTGCTCTTTGTAATTTCCTGTCTTGCATTTCGTTGTTCCTCTTCGTCCACCTCATCATTTTCATTTTGCTCCCATATATTTTCTGTCAGAGACGTAGTAAGTTTAAGGGAATTTTGGTACTCATGTGGTGCCGCCTCCACTGGGTTTATGATCCCCATACCTCCAAACCTTGGCGGAAGAGCTAATAGATCTCTTAGCTCTTGCGTGACGCCTTCCATCTCTGTTAAGGCCAAGGCCGGTATGAATGTTCCTCTGATTGCTTCTTCCAGCGGTTGGAGCATCTGTCTAATGCCAGGCACTGTTCTCATAAGAAAGGTCCATCTGTGCTTAACACCATATGTGAAGGCAGTATATGCAGCATGTGGTTCAGATTTCGCAATGTCTGCCAGGGTTTTCTCTTCCTTTACCCACTCCGCTACCTTTTTTCGCACATAGTTTCTCTTGCATTCTTCTGTGCCTATTACTGCTCCCAAATGGCATTGACCCTCCTTTGTAATCTTCACTCCTGTCCCATCAAAAGTCTGCACCGCTTCTTCATACTTGTTTTCTTTCACTATTAGTACAGATTTACTAGCATTCGGATGGTACCCAATGACTTCGCCTACCGATTGTACTCTCCGCCACCATTCTTTGAGATCCCCTATTTTTCCTGCACCTGTGAGGTCATCTGCATACGCCACTTGTTTCACTCGGGTTACCTCATGTTTTATTTTCTGCTGCAGAATTGATAGTGCCAGTGCATACATTGCCATTGCCACTGGATCTCCTTGCGTTGTTCCTTCATTTGATTTGAGAATTTTAATTTCTTCCTTCTTTGTGCTTCCAACTCTATACAGGTTAGCTGGCTCCTTATAAGTATTTTCTATGTACTTTGCGATGCTCGGGCATTTGATCTTGATGTTGTGAATAGCTGCCTCCCTATTAATGGTGTTAAAGGCATTTGTTGCATCCACTAGCAGTACCGCTTCACAATCTTCCTCATGATACACCTTCCCCATTGCATGTATTGCTGCTTCTCCTCCGGCTTGCTGTCCTGCACATACTTGTAAGTTACCCACTGCTCTTTGTACATCTTTTCCAAATACGGACATGATTGCTTTTCCTATAATCCTTCTAAGAACTTCCCCAACGCCTACTGGTCTAACTCCTGGATTCTTATTTAAAGGTATCAGGCGACATGCTGTCAGAGCTTCTATGTTCACGCATGGTGATGATGCAAGTTTCTTTGCCAGCATTGCTATTGCTTCACAAAGGTCACCCGCGGCAGAACCAAACTTGTTTTGACTTAGGAAGATCCTCCAAGTCTTAGCATCTACTCCTGATGGACCTGCTCCTCCCTGTGTTTTCAGCGCCTTTCTCCATATGAGGTCTCCAGTTATATTCTCATATATCACCGGGTCTGGAGGAACATACTCCCCGTCTAGTTTGGCCTCATCACTTGCTGGTTTTGCTTCGGGGTGTTTCTCCTTCAGCTGGTCCAAGATGCGTCGATTCACTTCGTGCACCCCACTTGAGGCTTCCCCAGTGACCATTCTGACTGCCTGTGCCACTTTACCAATCCTCATGCTATTTCCCACTGATCGTGCCATATCATCTGGCTTCCTCTTTCTTCGTTGTTTTGTTTTCAGTCTTTGCTGGATTGCTCGTACTTGGCTAAGAATTTTGTCTAACTCCCCATTTTTCCACCACTCCATTCTCTGTTTCAGCGCTTTAATGTTCTCATTAAGTTTTCCCTTTGGTCTTTTTCTTTGAAGGAACAACTGAGGAATGAAAGAAGCTATCTTGATTGCCACGTGCGCCAAAGGGGCATCCTGAACATACTTTAGGATCATACGTCTGAGTTCCCCCAGCATGTCTTTTGCGGCTTCACATATCGGTAGTTCAAACTTATTATGTTGCCATTGTATCACTTCTGTATAGATTTCATTCACTAATGTTGTGAGTCCATCACCAGAATGTCCCATCCATTCTCCACCATTCATGTTTACGTTACGAGGTTGTTCGTTCCGTTCACGATTTTCGATTATTTCTCTCTCATTATCTTCGTTTAGGCCTACACTATTTTCATTATTTTGTTCCACACCTCTGTTATCTTGCGAATTATTGATTCCTGCGCTTTCTTCTGTGGGCTGCAGTTGTTGATTGTTATTTTCTGCATTTTCTCTAACAGGGTTTGCTTGTACATCTCCATTAACTACATTGTCTGTTTCACGGTTAATTTGTACTGCATCTCTCACTGCGTTTTGTCTGTCATCAGGATTATTCCTCGACTGGGACCGAGTTAATATCATCTTGTCTTATTATCATAATTTCCTACCTATTCCCTAATACTGAGTCTATCTATCATTTCTTCCTATGGGACGAGCCTCTGCCCGATAAAGGTGAAAATGTAAACATCCTATGAGTAGCGTTAGAGATAGAAAGAGTAAGATAAGTTATTTAACTCACCTAGTATGATGCAAGGCTACAGAAGATCAGGCTATATTACAAGACAGTGGGTGCAAAATAAAATAGAAAAATAAAGTAAAGTAAAAGTAGTGTTTAAAAATACGCACAAAGAATAAACACGGGAAAAACAAAATATATATATATATAATACAAAACGATTATTGTAGTGAGAAAGGAAATACACTAATTAAGAGAGTTAAATGATTAAAAAGACAAGTGTCAAAATAGTGCTAAGGATTAAAGAAGGATGTTAGAAATCTACTATTAGTTTGAGAAAAAGGTCCTGGTTATCAGTATGCACATAATATATCAGCGAATTATACCTTATTGTAAATAGTAAATAATAATAATAATAATAGTTCTTAAAGCTAGCGCATGCTAAGCTAGCTAAGGATAGCTCAATAAGGCCGATTAGGCGTATTTCCATTGGGGTCCTGTACTACTACCCCATCCCTTTGCTCATGAGGGATGGTAACGACTCAGTGCTTGTGAAAAATCTTTAATTCGCCGAGCGTGGGCGCGAACCCGGGCCTTCTGGGTGGAAGTCCGAGACGCTAGTCACTACACCAAGCGAGGCGCTTAGTTACTAGTTCGTTAGAGATAACTCTCACATGAAATATACCACTTCAAGTCTGATTTCCTGACTCGGCCATAAATCATATATAACCTTACCTAATATAATCGGCCTGTTTCCTCAAAGCTAAATGACTCTATACAAAGCTAAAGAAACCTTGGCAATTTGAGCCACTTTACATTCTAAATATGCCTAACTTTAAATGGAAACCAGCCAATTATGTCCTAAGATTTAATTATTTTCAAGACAAAAATATGTACAAAATATTACATCATGTTACTCATGTAATAGTAGCATGAGGGACATTGAGGAAAGTGGAAGGAAGAGGGAAGGAGGGAAGAGGCAAGGAGAGGAGAGGGAAGTGAATGTGTGGGTAAGGATGGGGGGGGGGGGGGAGGGAGGGTTGAATACTTGTTGTCACTGTGTTTCTCTCTCTCTATTATACAGTAGCTACTACTACTCTTACACAAACACACATTTATTTTTAAGCTGCATTGCATCAAAAACTACCACTGACATTTTGTTTTCAATACAAATCTCCCCCACGGATTTAGATAAGAACCATACTTAAATACACTTTTGTTTTGCCTTTATACTGTCAGGTATCATATTACTTTAAGCGAGGGGAGGAGAGGTAGAGAGAGGGGGGGGGGGGGGAGTGTTGTGGTCAGCGAGGTTTATGGCTCCTTCCTCTATTCCCTTACTCCGCCTTTTCGCCTCTGCTGTACTTCGCTGTCTCTCTCCTGCATACTTCCCCCTGCTGCAGTCGTCCTCTCAGCATTAGCGCCATGCAGAATATTTCGGTCCACTTTCACACGACCAGCTTCTCCATGCACTGGCGCGATGACAGATGGGATGTGGGTGGGGAAGGGGGGGGAGGGAGGGGGCACACCCTAGGGTGAGTGGTGTTGGCTGGAGACAGTCAAGGAGGGAGGGTATTTTGCCTGGCATCGGCTTGCCCCTCGTCCGTACGCCTCCCTCGCTGCCTGGCACAGCACTCTTCAATTTTCCGTCTCTTCTTTCACATGTTGTTTGATTTTGGTTAGATAGAACTCCAGAGTTTCACCCAATATCAAATCACCGTAATTTCCCACTCACCCTGTTGTATATTTCACAATTCCATCACCACCCCTTCCCTCACTAACTTGCTGTTCACCACGGAGAGAAAAATCCATACGTCCTCTCCCTTCAAAGGCAATACAATTTATTTTACACACTACAGTACACACACACACACTACAGTACACACACCCACTACAGTACGAGAAGGTCCGTTCGCCCAAACAAACATGTCTGTTCGCCCAAAAAAGGAAGTCCCTTCTCCCAAATAATGGTTCTTTCGCTCAAACAATCAAGTGCGTTCGCCCACACCTTGAAGTTTGTTCGCCCACAGATTGTATTTTTTTCCAGATTTATGGTCAAATGTTATTTATTCATAATAGAATGTTACCATGCATCATCTATAGAACCTCATATTTAATTCACCTCGCTTCAAACAATGTGCAAGTATTCCTGTAAGGATTGTGTAAAGGAACATACATGTATCAATATGTTTGTAAAATCACAGGCGTGAAATATTAAATCTTAACAATCACGCGCCACACCACATATCATTATCTCATTAACCTTAACAACTAAATACTAATAATGTTAAAAGATATCATAAATAGGAGAGATAGTTGTGTTTAATCTCTTGACTATGAGGGATATTCCTAAGATAAATTCATTGAGCCAAAGATAGTTTAAATGAAATTAAAGGAAGCATATGAAGACACTGCGGCAATGAATTATTCATTCATTAGTTTGGAAGCTTTATCGGCCCCATTATATCACAGTATGTCAATGTGTCATTCCACATTACTAAATGTATAATTATATTGATAAAATGTTTACAGTTTATTTATACTGATAGATATATATATATATATATATATATATATATAATGTGAAATGACACATTGACATACTGTGATAATATATATATATATATATATATATATATATATATATATATATATATATATATATATATACTGATAAATATAAGGACATAAGAAATCGGAAATCTGCATAAAGCAGATTGTCCCATATGAGGCAGATCCCATTCACACCCAACCAGATAGACACAGAAAGAGGTTTGGAACCTTCCGGAAACAAGAGAAACAAGGATACTTATAAGGACTGATTGAGAATGTAAGTATGAATATTTTATTAAATTATTGTGTAGTCCCTCAACATATACCTCAACCTCCACCCTGTAGGTATGAAACTGTAGAACTTAAATCATTAGTAGAAGAAACAAATAAGTCAGTTGTACGAGGCTGATGTAGCCCACGTGTATTGTGATGGCTCAGTTGCAGAGTGTGGAAGAGCAGGGTTTGCTGTCTTGGTAATAGACAAGGTTAATAATGAAGTAATAGAGAGTGAGCATTGATTTACAATATCTGATAATGTTTCTTCAACTCAAGCAGAGATTTGTGCAATTATCTATGGACTATTAGACATTTGAAATGGGGAGAACATAAGAAAACGGGAGTCTTCAGAGAGCCGATTAGCCCAAACATGGCAGATCCCTTTCACACCCAACCCATCTCGTGCATATGCCTATCTACTTTTATCTTAAATCTCTAAATCGATCTTGATCCTAAGATAAACTGATGAGATGTAACTTCTCTTGCTGTCATTAATATTATTTTAGTTGGTATTAGTATTCTCATTATTGATATGTGTATTACAATTATTATTATTATTATTATTATATTGATGTACTATATTTCACTGGTAAATATCTACAATTTACAAGTGGCCAATGACATATGCCTACGGAATCCTGTAAGTTTCATTAAAATCTACTGTAATGATATGTATTTCACAAAGGTGAGAACAATTTTATGTTTGTCACAAAGGTGTCAATCTCCATTGATTACCCAAGATGGGGGAGGGGGGGGGGGGTCCACTTAACTTAATAGGAGTATATTTTACCTTGATCCCACCCACTGGAGATGGACGTCAGTATCAGTAGAAACAGATTGAGCTAATGACAAAATCAATGCCAAAAAGGACTAGTGCAACATATATAAAATAAACCTAATAAATATACAGGGACTAACAAAAGCAAACATTTTAGAACTAGAGGAGCTGATAGTTCACAAATCAATGTTATGCTTGACAGAAACCCAATTAAAAATGAAAAACAAAATATAGATACAGTATACATATATATATCTTTGTACAGTATATACCGGTATATATATATATATATATATATATATATATATATATATATATATATATATATAGTTTGATATTAGTGTAACCAGGGAGGATTTTTTTTTTCAGGCAGGTGAGATTAAAATAATAGGCACAGTTTGCATTATTGAGTGTTTTATTGATACTCTCAATTTTGTTTTTCGTACAGTTTTCTAGTATTTTCAGGAACTTGGTAAAGGAGGTTTGCAAAGGGTTCCGACGTTTCAATGGGCGCAGCCATCATTATCAAGGAGAAGTGAAGTTAGATTGATTGATTGATGGCTGGAGTAAAGTTGGAATGTAGAAGAGTTTGGAGAGAGGAAGATAAAGTGGAGAAATGCGAAGTAAAGTAGGAGATGAAAAGTTCTCGGGAAGTTAGTAATATTATTATTATTATTGTGAGATAGAGAGGCTCACTAGTGATGAAAGAAGAGGTAAAGTGTTGAGTAGGAAGAGTTGTAGAGATGAAAGATGGTGGGCTGGACCACCTTGCTATTTTTTCTTTGGTTGTTGGGAGTAAATGTTGAACATCTTGGTCTTCTTCAGCTGTTGTCTCTGCTTTTTCGGCTTAGGACTGGAGAGGTGGTTGTTGTTGTTGTTGTTCCCTAAGCTGCCTGGCCGAACAGCCCCGAGTCCCTTAGGAAGGCCATGGCCACGGTCGGGCTTTCCCACAGAGCTCTCAAAGAGTGTAAATTGTGTTGTTGACGTAAGTGGTTGTGTGAAATGCAGTCTTCTATGATGTGTTTAATGGTATGGGGTGCTGTGTTACAACCCGGGCAGGTGTCGACGACGGAGTCATCCAGTCTCTTCTGATAGCTCAGAAGAGCTGGATGGTGTCCGCATCTCAGCCTGGCCAGGTGGACTCTGTCCTCGCGAGGAAGTGAGGATTCAGAATTATGGATTTCGGGAGGTCGTGCTTGCAGCTGCGTGTTGTCTATGAGTGAGTGAATGGAACGGCGAGTGATATGAGTATGGATGTGCTTCCGGAAGTTGGTTTGGGGTGTGCAGGGAGGGAGAGAAGACAGTATTTGTGTGTGATAGCGTGTGCTGGGTGTTGTTTTGATATTTCTTGGTGTCTGTGGGTGTGTAGCCATGTAGTGTAGTGGGTGGTGTTGATTCGTGGAGGCTGCTGCCAGGAATTGTGTGCCTCTCATGTCTAGATGATCTTTGACTTTGAGGACTTTGGTTTCTTGATGTAGGTGATCTGTGGGTGTCGTAGCTGTGCATCCTGTGATGATTTTCAGGGCTTTCGTTTGTGACGCTCCTGCATAGTAGCCACGTGCGGGTCATGCGCGAGTGTCGGTTGCCCAGCCGTTTAGAAACCGTCTGCCGCCGGCCGGCCGGCTTTTCCTTAGTATATATCCTACGACAATGTAACTAATGTCTGGGATATTCTTATATTGTTTCACAGCTTCAAACTGCCCTTATTCTTAACCAACACATCTTAGTATATTTTATTCTCGATAGTTGATTGTTACATTATAATATATAAGATGTAAGTCTAGTGAGAGTGGGAGGAGACGAGCGGGAGAGAGATACCGGCTGGGGGACGTTGCTTTGCGCGGGTGCGGAATAGACTAGCTTGGGACGAGCCTGATGTTGCCAGTTGATCGCAACGTTAGGCTTAGTTTCGACTCACGCAAGGGGTAGAGGATTTTGACCCGGCAACGGTGTTGAGTGTTGCCGAGCTTGGGATGTATTTCGCATGCCTAGGATGCCTAGGGCCTACGACCTCACTGTCGTACCCTTCGGACCCCCTTGATATCTATCCCTCTCAACCCCACTTAGAAACTTTCTCTCTTACTTTGTATACCTTCTTTCCACTACTTCACCAATCTATTTAATTATCCCATCCCCTTGATAGACCTTATATCTATTATTGTATTAACGACGAGCTCTCAGATAACTAGATAGGATTTTGGGCCTTATGCAGAGATGTAATTGTTAATGAGACCTAGGAAGCTTTTTTGTTGTCTCATATTTGGTGGTTTCATGCTTGCTGGTGTGTTCTTGTGGCAGGTGAGCAGGGGCTAGACCGGAGGGGAGGCTTTTTGCGATCCTTTAAGTAAAGTCTGCTAGTGCGAGTCCTGTGGACCTGCACGACTTTACTAGGATACCCGTGGGAGTCTGGGGGCATTTTCTTGTCTGTGTGCCTGTGTGTCTAGTGTTGTGTTGTGTGAGGGCCCTTGCCTAGTCCACTCAGCACTGCCCTAGCACGTCTTGCGTTTGTTTTAGGGTCGCCAGGAGAGAGTCAGATACTTGGGATCTGAGTCTCTCAAGAGAGCACCCTTTCAATTAGAGTAATTTGGCGCACAGACTTGGGAACGTCCCTAGGCTAGAGCAGGTGGCTCAGCCCGGGTATCCGAAGCCTATATCCTTCCGGCTAGACCTCTGCCACCTGGCAGATTAACAGCTAGCGGTTTATTATATCTGTATGCTTGTTATTGTGCCACAGTTTACCGTCTTTGTGAGCATTGTGAGTCAGGGTGTGGCTTAGAGACTCTGTCCGAGCAGGCTTGCCTGACTAAGAGTGAGAAGCACACCTGTATGTGGTTATGTTGCGAGTTGCTGCCTTTATTTAATTATACCTATGCCATTATACACTGTAGGTCCTATCACTAGTATTTATTCCTGCTTATTAGTTAAGAGTTCTCTAAATCCGTAACTTACTTTCTTTGCTAAGCATCAGATCCTACAGTAGCCGCATGCAGTTTAGAAACCTGCATCTTGTCTACCTGTACGATGTTTTGAGGACTGTTTGCTTTCACCTTCTTTCACGCAGGGGTGATTAGTTGTATTAATTAACGTAACGTTAAATGTACTTTCTTCTAGTTTGTTATTAAATTGTTTCTGCAATTTAATTCCGTTATCTATCTTTTCCTTGAAGCTTTAAGTCAACTTAATTGTGTGATCTTTTATATAGCCTGCTTGACTATCAGCAGTCTATAGTGCGTGCACCCTGTAACCGAGTCATAGGATACTTTGTTGTCCAGGCAGGACTCTTGACGGTTTAGGGTGGTTTGTTGCCTGGGTTTATAGATAAGGGTTGGATCTAGCGTTTTCCGTTGTTGCTTGTTGCCGCATACCTAGTCCAATAGAAAGAGCCCAGTGTTTATCTATCCCAGGACGTAACAAATGGCGACCTTGCATAGGATTTACTGAACAGAGGAATATAGTGGTCATTTGTTTTGAGATTCCTTATGATTAGAGGAATACAGTGGACATAGAGTTTTTTTGGAGCAACCAATATAACACATTAAAGACTTTAAATAACATTAGTATATACATACTTGCATAGGAGATAAGGCACATTCTATAACCGTGATAATTACTGCAGTGCACAAACATGTCTAATACATCAGAACACAGTGGTGGGTCAGGTCACGATACGGGCTCGGAGGGAGAAAGACCTGTGGAGTGGCTAGTCGATAGCGAGGAGGGTGCTAGAAGATTTTTAGAGGTGCCCCTTACCGCTGCCAGGGTGTTGAAGCTGAATAAGTATGGCTTAAAGTGTGTGGCAGGTCTTCAGGGTCACCAGGGTTTAAGTGGCATGAGGAAAGATCAGCTGAGGACTTTGATATTGGGTTTAGAAGGGAGAGACCTGGGTGGAGAGGCGACTGGGGGCCCCGGTGCCCAGCCCCCCCTCCACTCTACCCCCATATCAAACGTCAGGGTGCCTGAATTTAGTACATACCCCCAAGTTGATGGTCAATGGCAGCGTGGAATTCAATCACAGGGACCCTCCCCATTAAATGCATCTTCCCCTCCTCAAGGGTTGACTCCAGATTTGTTGTTTCGGCTTGAGATGGCCAAGGTTGAGGCCGCCGAAAGACAGGTTAGTGTGCAGGCTGAGGTTGCTAGAGTTCAGGCTGAGGTTGCTAGAGCTCAGGTTGAGGCTACGGAAAGACAGGCTAGTGTGCAGGCTGAGGCTGCTAGAGCTCAGGCTGAGGCTGCAGAGAGAACAGCTATACGAGAGGCTGAACTGCAGGCAGAGTCTACTAGGTATCGGGCTGACAGGGAGCTGGAGAGATCTCGAGTGGAGGTAACAGGGCGAAATATTGGGGGAGGTAATAGACATCGGGACCAATCATTGTCGCACCTGCTTAAACTAGTTCCTGTGTTCGATGAATCATGTGTGACTGAGTTTTTTATGTGATTTGAGAAGAAGTGTCAGGAACACTAGTGGCTTCAGGAAAAGTGGGCAGCATTAGTATCATCAAGACTCCTAGGAAAGGGGCTAAAAGCGTATGATGCACTACCTTTAGAGTCCTGTGTAGTTTATGATGAGCTAAAGAAGGCTGTGCTACAGGCCTATGAGTTACAACCAGAAACTTACCGCTTGAAGTTTCGGGGTGTTACTAAGGGCAAGGATAGTACCTTCCTAGAACACGCCCGGGACTTGTCTGATGCTCTACGACATTGGCTGCGTTCTGAGAGGGCAGCTACTTTTGAGGAGTTGAGTGAGCTGGTTCTCTTGGAGCAGTTCTTTAAGTGCATAGGCGGGGATTTAACATTAAATATAAAGGAAAAAAATCCTAGAACTCTCCAGGAGGCAGCAGAAATGGCTGACCTCCGACTGTCATTAATTCGAGGGTGTGGAGCAGCAGCTAGGAGTGAGTCGGGTGAAAAAGGATCGTACCCCTCCCCCTCCCAAGAATTTTGATACACATAAATACACAAAACCATCTAGCACTGACAATAAAACTGAACATAAACCAAATACCGTCCCGTATAAGAAGTCTAATGGTACCTCCCACTCTCAAGGGAAACCAAAGAGTAAAGAGTGCTTTGCATGTCACAAGGAGGGTCACTTTGCAAATGCTTGTCCGAACAAGTCACCAAACAAGGTTGTGTCATTGGTCCGCAGCATAGGGGTGTCGCCTATATCTTCTGAGTTTGCCATGGGTAGTTCGTCAGAGGTTGGGACACAGCCTGTGTTCAAGAGTCCGGAAGGCTCGAACCCTGTCCGCGACGTCTTTGGGGGTCATAGAGGGCATGGTTTTGTGAGGTGGGCTGGCGAAAGGCGAGGAGTTAAGCTATTGCGTGATACTGGGGCTTCTCAGACCTTGTTAAAGAACTTTACTGGTAGGCCGATTAGCGCTGCTCGGGTGGTGGTAGTTAAGGGGATCAATGCTACGAAGTCCTACCCGCTGGTGCGGATGGAGCTGGAGGTGGGTGGTGTGGCGAAGGAGCTGGATGTCGTAATTGTAGAGAACTTGCCTGTTGGGGGTGTCGACCTCCTCCTCGGCAACGACTTTGCGGTGCCTGCTTCTAAGGTTTCACCCTGGGTCGTTGCCGAGAAGGCGGCCGACGTTAGTAGGGAGGAACAGCAGTGGGTTGAGAAGTGTAGCGTACAAACCATGGCGTGTGTTGTGACGCGTTCTCAGACATCCGGAGCCTTGCCGCCACCACCTCAGTCTATCAAACCGCGGAGGAAAGGTCACAAGAAAACGGGAAGTGTTGGTCAATTGGAGAGTTTTGAGCCGGCAGTGTTTCTTGGTGACTCATTATTGGCACCTATGTTAGAGTCTGAAGAGGCCCCGGGGCCTGTCACCACTAGTGCAGGTGCAGGGCAGGAAGAGACTCTGCGACAGCATCGTCATGCGCAGCGTGAGGAAAGGATGGCTCAGCGGGACATTGGAGGTGGAAATAAATTATTTAAGATGAACTTGGATAATCTCGCACCTGCTGATATATGTTCCTTGCAGCTGGAAGATCCTGAAGTCAGGGCGTGTGGTAATGGTGCTGTCAAACTGGAGAGCGATGGGGATGCGCAGCCTGGTGATTTTTTCTTGTCCGAGGGGATCATGTATCGGAGACATCAGGATCCCAAGAAAAAGTGGGATGGCGGGTCAGGATTAGTGGACCAGTTAGTAGTACCGAGGGTGTGCCGTGAGAGCTTATTGAGATTAGCTCATGATGTGCCTTTGGCAGGGCACCTGGGGGCACGTAAGACGGAGGCAGCTCTGAGCAAGCTTTTCTGGTGGCCTGGGTTAAAGGCGAGTGTCATGTCATGGGTGTCACAGTGTCACACTTGTCAAGTTGTTGGGAAACCCAATCAGGTCATCCCGAGAGCCCCGTTACAACCCCTCCCTGTCATTGGGCCGCCCTTCAGCAAAGTAGTTATCGATATGGTTGGCCCATTGCCCCCCACTAGTGCTGGCAATAAATGTTTACTAACTGTAATGGATGTAGCAACACGGTATCCAGATGCTTACCCCATGCATAACGGGATGGCTAAGACTGTTATCAAAAACCTGCTTGTCTATTTCTCTCGTTATGGCTACCCTCAGGAGATCCACTCTGATCAGGGATCCAATTTTACTTCTGCTCTGTTTAAGCAGACCATGCAGCAACATGGGATAGTGTCTGTGGTGTCATCTGCCTACCATCCCGAGAGTCAGGGAGTTTTGGAAAGGTGGCACTCGACTCTCAAGAGTATGTTGCGGTGTTATTGCATGGAAAATGGGAAGGACTGGGATCTAGGTCTCCCATACGTTTTATTTGCTGCGAGAGAAGTACCTGGGGAGAGCTTGGGATTTAGCCCAAACGAGTTGGTTTTTGGATACAGGGTCAGGGGGCCCCTCCACATAGTCAAGGAGATCTGGGAGGGAGTCACAAAGCCATGCTCGCTTCTAAGTATGTAGTTGAAAGCCGTGAGAGAATGCTAAAGAGCTTGGAGGTAGCAGGTCGGAACCTTAAGAGTTCACAAGCTCAGATGAAGGACAGATACGACCAGAAGGTGAAGCTGAGGGAGTTTGAAGTAGATCAGGAGGTACTGATACTACTGCCTCTGGTGGGACACCCTTGTCTGCCAAGTATTCTGGTCCGTATCGGGTTGTAAGGAAGGTTTCTGATCTTGACTATTTAGTAGCTACTCCTGATCGTAAGAAAAAGAACCAACTTTGCCATGTAAATCTGATGAAAGAGTATATGAGGCGCCCCTCCGAGCCTCTCACTGTCCCGGTGTTGATCTGCAGCGATCGTGGTGGAGAAGGAGGAAGGGACAGTCAAGCTGCGGGAGAGGATAATTGGGATTGTCATGTTTCCGCGGATCAGTGGGCGGGGAATTCTAGACAAGTGGCTCACGAGTTGATATTGCACCTGCCTGAGCAACAGCGTGTAGCTGTGCAGCACTTGTTTGATTCAAACCCAGCTGTTTTCGCGGAGCATCCTGGCCTCACTACTCAAGCGGTGCACGATGTCGATGTTGGGAACCACCCGCCCTTTAAATCAGTGCCATACCGTGTTCCCCCTATTAAATTACCAGCACTTAGGGAAGAGCTGGATTATATGCTGAAACGTGGGCTGATTTCTGAGGGTGCAGTAAAGTGGACTTCCCCCGTCACACTGCAGCCTAAACCAGATGGCAAGGTGCGGTTTTGTATAGATTTCCGCAGGTTGAATGGTTTAACCCCACAAATGCCTACCCTCTCCCTCGCGTGGACGACAGTGTGGATAAGATAGGAAAGGCCAAGTTCCTCACTAAGATAGACCTTGTTAAGGGTTATTGGCAAGTGCCCTTGTCTGAGCGAGCGCGAGAGGTGTGTGGGTTTGTGGTGGACGGTGCCACATATCGTTGCCATGTTATGCCATACGGGCTGAAAAATGCCCCTGCAACGTTTCAGAAATTAATGAACGACATTGTAGCCGACATTCCTAACTGTACGGTGTACCTAGATGATGTCATAATATACGACGATTTTAACAGTCACTGTGCTCACATCGGACAGCTTTTTAATAAACTGAATGAAGCAGGTTTGGTGGTAAACCTGGGTAAGTGCGATTTTGTCAAAGCCACAGTTTTGTACCTGGGGTTCGAGGTGGGGATGGGTCAGGTGTGCCCTCCACAGACAAAGATCAAAGCCATTGATCAGTTTCCCCAGCCTACGACTAAGAAACAAATCATGCGGTTTCTAGGTATGATAGGCTATTATCGTCGCTTCATCAAAGGCTATTCGACTGTACTTGCACCTTTAACTGACTTGTTATCTAAGGACAAGAAGTTCCGGTGGTCTCCTGAGTGTGCAGAGGCGTTTTCCTTGGTGAAACACCTGTTATGTACCCACCCCATACTCTGGGCCCCGGACTTAAGCAGACCTTTTCAGCTGGCGACTGATGCCAGTGGCGTAGGGGCTGGGGCTGTCTTGTTACAGACAGATGATGAAGGTATCGAACATCCAGTGAGTTTTTACAGTAAAAAATTCAATAGTGCACAAAGGAATTACTCTGTAATTGAAAAAGAACTCCTGGCGATAGTGCTGGCGCTCAGGCACTTCGATGTATATGTTCCTGCTTTCGGACCAGTCGTAGTGGTTTATACCGATCATCACCCTCTGAAATTCTTGAATCAGTTTCATAACCGGAATATGAGGCTGACCAGGTGGTCACTCATGCTTCAGGAGTATAATTTGGACATACGCCATATTGCCGGTTCTGATAACGTGATAGCGGATTGTCTATCAAGGGTGGATGATTTGGTTAGACTGCTACAGGATTGAGGGTTGAGTGTGGAGGAAAATAGGCTGTCACTGTAGTTCAGCCGAAAAAAAAAATTAAAAAGCAAAAACCTTATAAAAACTCTTTATTTTTATAACGTGTAGAATTTTGTATAAGATGTTGTAGCAGTATCTAAGTTGAATGTTTTCGCTTATTGTCGCTAAGTTAGTTGAACTTGCTCGGTGGAGTGCAACAGTCTTTATTTTTTTTATATATAGTGCCTTGTGTCGCAACAGTGTGTGGTACTATGAGAAGCTTTCTGTTAGATATGAAGAACTTAGTCAAGTGTCTTATATCTTGGGGGAGGTGTGACGCTCCTGCATAGTAGCCACGTGCGGATCATGCGCGAGTGTCGGCTGCCCAACCGTTTAGAAACCGGCTGGCGGCAGCCGGCCGGCCGGCTTTTCCTTAGTATATAGCCTACGGCAATGTAACTAATGTCTGGGATATTCTTATGTTGTTTCACAGCTTGAAGCTGCCCTTATTCTTAACCAACACATCTTAGTATATTTTATTCTCGATAGTTGATTGTTTCATTATAATATATAAGATGTAAGTCTAGTGAGAGTGGGAGGAGACGAGCGGGAGAGAGAGAGACCGGGGGGACGTTGCTTTGCGCGGGTGCGGAATAGACTAGCTTGGGACGAGCCTGATGTTGCCAGTGATCGCAACGTTAGGCTTAGTTTCGACTCACGCAAGGGGTAGAGGATTTTGACCGGCAACGGTGTTGAGTGTTGCCGAGCATGGGATGTATTTCGCATGCCTAGGGTGGGGTCCAGACAGATTCAAGACTCAGAGCTCACCTCACTGTCGTACCCTTCGGACCCCCTTGATATCTATCCCTCTCAACCCCACTTAGAAACTTTCTCTCTTACTTTGTATACTTTCTTTCCACTACTTCACCAATCTATTAATTATCCATCCCTTTGATAGACCTTATATCTGTTATTGTATTAACGACGAGCTCTCAGATAACTAGATAGGATTTTGGGCCTTATGCAGAGATGTAATTGTTAATGAGACCTAGGAAGCTTTTTTGTTGTCTCATATTTGGTGGTTTCATGCTTGCTGGTGTGTTCTTGTGGCAGGTGAGCAGGGGCTAGACCGGAGGGGAGGCTTTTTGCGATCCTTTAAGTAAAGTCTGCTAGTGCGAGTCCTGTGGACCTGCACAACTTTACTAGGATACCCGTGGGAGTCTGGGGGCATTTTCTTGTCCGTGTGTCTAGTGTTGTGTTGTGTGAGGGCCCTTGCCTAGTCCACTCAGCACTGCCCTAGCACGTCTTGCGTTTGTTTTAGGGTCGCCAGGAGAGAGTCAGATACTTGGGATCTGAGTCTCTCAAGAGAGCACCCTTTCAATTTGAGTAATTTGGCGCACAGACTTGGGAACGTCCCTAGGCTAGAGCAGGTGGCTCAGCCCGGGTATCCGAAGCCTATATCCTTCCGGCTAGACCTCTGCCACCTGGCAGATTAACAGCTAGCGGTTTATTATATCTGTATGCTTGTTATTGTGCCACAGATTACCGTCTTTTTGAGCATTGTGAGTCAGGGTGTGGCTTAGAGACTGTCCGAGCAGGCTTGCCTGACTAAGAGTGAGAAGCACACCTGTATGTGGTTATGTTGCGAGTTGCTGCCTTTGTTTAATTATACCAATGCCATTATACACTGTAGGTCCTATCACTAGTATTTATTCCTGCTTATTAGTTAACCCATAACTGTCGGGGCGCAACATAAGTCGAGTATAATAAATCTGGACTATCTGGCAGCGCTCGACATAGGTCGTGTGGCAATTTCAGCACGTAATGTTGCTGAGAGAGAGAGACAAGTGGTGGCAGGAGAGTAGCGAGCGTATGACTGCTCCAGACCACCGCGGCGAACCTACTGACACGAATCCCACCTCCTCCCTCCCTCTCTCACTCGCTATATACGGAATTGTATGGGGAAAGTGCCGAATTACATGCTTTTTGCACTCGCGTTGCACGGTTGTTGCAAGAAAACTAGCCATCATAAAAGGATCGTTATGGTGTCATTGGAAAGCTCTGTTTATGCCCTTTCAGGGATAGATACTGTTTTGGGGTCTTATTTAGGCATGAAAATGATCACGTAAACAGCCCTATTTTGGGTAAAAACACCCCGCTGGTGGCTACATATTATATACCGCCTAGGCCGCTCGTAAGGTGTTAAGAGTTCTCTAAATCCGTAACTTACTTTCTTTGCTAAGCATCAGATCCTACAGTAGCCGCATGCAGTTTAGAAACCTGCATCTTGTCTACCTGTACGATGTTTTGAGGACTGTTTGCTTTCACCTTCTTTCACGCAGGGGTGATTAGTTGTATTAATTAACGTAACGTTAAATGTACTTTCTTCTAGTTTGTTATTAAATTGTTTCTGCAATTTAATTCCGTTATCTATCTTTTCCTTGAAGCTTTAAGTCAACTTAATTGTGTGATCTTTTATATAGCCTGCTTGACTATCAGCAGTCTATAGTGCGTGCACCCTGTAACCGAGTCATAGGATACTTTGTTGTCCAGGCAGGACTCTTGACGGTTTAGGGTGGTTTGTTGCCTGGGTTTATAGATAAGGGTTGAATCTAGCGTTTTCCGTTGTTGCTTGTTGCCGCATACCTAGTCCAATAGAAAGAGCCCAGTGTTTATATATCCCAGGACGTAACACGTTTGAATGGTGTGTAAGGTCTTATGATGTGTTTCAGCTAGGTTGGAAGCCCAGGCCGGGCTTGCGTATTCCATGACTGATCTTATGTATTGTTTGTAGACTGTGGTGGTGGTTTCTTTGTTGTGTCCAAATTTCGTGTGGGCAAGTGATCTGAGGGCGTTAAGTCTGGGTGTCAGTTTCTTTTTTGTGTTTGTGGTGTGCTGTTTGAATGTCATTTGGGTGTCGTATGTTACTCCTAGGATTTTGTGTGTGTGTGTTAGGGGTGTGTTGTTTATGTTGAGTCCCGGGACGTAATCGTGCTCTCCTGTCCAGCTTGTGAGGAGGGTTGCAGTGGATTTAGCTGGGGCTAAATTGAGTCTGTTTGTAGTGCACCATTCATGGAATGTGTTGAGATAGTCTTGAAGGAGTCTTGTTGCTGTGTCTGGATTTTGGTGCGTGCTTGTGAGTGTTATGTCGTCTGCGTAGGAGGCTATGGTTATTTGGGGTGAATTTGGTGTATTTATATCATGCATGTACAGATTGAAGAGTGCGGGCGACAGGACGGATCCTTGCGGGACTTCGTTTGGGAAATTTCTAATGCTAGACGACTGACCGGCAAAAGATACGAGTGCACATCTGCCTGCTAAGAAGTTGGCCAGCCATCTTTTTGTGTTGTTGTGCATGTATGTGTTGTAGATTTTGTTTGTTAGGTTGTGACGGGGGATGGCATCGAAGGCTTTACTAATGTCGAGTGTGGCAAGTACTGATCTGTGTGGTGGTCTAGCTGAGTTGATGCTGTCAAAAGCTCTTTGTGTAAGGTCTGTAAGAAGATTGTTTGTGGAGTGCAATGGCCTGAAGCCGTGTTGTGTTGGAGAAAGGGGTAAGTCAGGTGTCATCAGTTGTAGTACAAGGCACTCTATGACTTTGGAGGGGGTACAAAGGAGTATGATAGGGCGGTGTGAGGAGGGTAGCGTGGGGTCTTTGTTAGGTTTGGGGAATATGATGATAATACCATGCTTCCAGATGTCTGGTATTGTGTTGTGTGAGTAGCTGTAGTTTGATATGTTAGTGAGTGCTTGTATGCCTTGTGGTCCCAGGTGTCTGAGGTGAATGTTGCTTATGTTGTCTAGGCCACAGGCGGGTGAGAGCTTGAGATTGTTGATGATATGCTTTGCCTGGTTGTTGGTGAAGGGTGTATAGTCAGGGTCTGTGGGGAATTGTCTTTTTCGTCGGATGACACGTCGGTCGTCTTTGTGGGGTTTTAGGTGACTGACATGAGGGAAGTGATTGATGAGAGTGTTTGCTTGTTGTTTACGTGAAGGAGTAGAGTCAGTTTTTGTGATTGCAGCATGTGATTGTGTTGTGTTGCTGTTGGAAAGTGTGATGCTGTTTAGTGTTTTGTAGAGTTTTTTGGGGTTTGTTTTGTGATTGAGTGTTTGTAGGAAGTTATTCCAATTTAGTGTTTGTTGTTCTTGTATTTTGTTGTTAATCTGGATGTTGAGTGCTTGAATTTGTTGATTGATGTTTTGTGTGGGGGGTGCTGGAGAGTGTTTCAGTGTGTCGCGTTGTATGATGAGGTTTTAAATTTCTGGTGAGAAGTTGGGGTTGTGTTTTTTATGTTACCTCTTGGAATGTGTTTCTTGTCGGCGTTTTTGGATAGTCGTGTTGAATGTGTGTACAGCATTGTTGATGTTAGTGATGGGTGTACTGTTTAAGGTTTCAAAGTGTTGTTCTGTCTCATTTGTGAAAGCTTCCCAGTTAGCTCTTTTATAGTTAGTGTAAGTGTGTCTGTTGCTAGCTGGGGTGAGTCTTGTTTTGGTGGTGATACTGATCGGGAGGTGGTCTGAGCCCAAGGTTCTGACCACCCTCCAGGATGTTGTGGGGGCGAGTTCAGGGGAGCAAAAGGTGATATCAGGAGATGATGGGGTGTAGAGGGCTTGGTGGGGAGAATGGGTATGCTGATGAATGTTATTAAGAATATATAGGTTGTCTGTTTGGTGTTGTAAGACCAGCCCTCTATCTGTGTCGGGGTAGTTGACAAACCAGGCCGACATCTTTGCATTGAAAATGTTTATGTATTCAGTGTTAGTAGGCATGTCGTTATTGTACCATGTTTCAAGGTGTTTGTTGATGGTGTGGGCGATGTCCGAATTACTGTACCCATTGTTTACAAACACCTGGGTGAGCCTCTCGAGTTCCTTGTGTGTGTCTCGCCAGGAGGTGCAGTGTGATAGGGCTCTCCTGACATAGGCGGCGATGGTGGACCGTAAATATCGCTGGGGGCACTCACTTTCGCCGTTGAGGCATAATCCGTTGTTGGTGGGTTTGGTGTAGACAGTGGTGGTAAAGCCTGAGGTGTTGTTGTTGTTTACGAGGACATCAAGGAAGGGGAGATGACCGTTAGAGGACTCCTTGACACCTTGAAAGGACACCTTGAAATATGGTACAATAACGACATGCCTACTAACACTGAATACATACAAATTTACTAAAAAAAACACATGTCCTCAGATCACAAGACATACGAAAACATAATGAGAGACATTATCAGCAACAACGTTAAAACTACGAACCATGACCAACACCTTAAACTTATCATATACTACAAATCTAGGAAAACCTCACAACTAGTCCTTCGCAACAGCCCGGCTACCACTAAGAAACCGTCACAAGAGGACCATGTCATATACCGACACACCTGTAGCAGTGAGGACTGTGGACCTCGCACTTACGTCGGTTTGACAAGGACTCGTCTGTCACGTCGCCTTACCCTCCACCTTCAAGCCTGAGCTATCAAGGACCATTACCACACATCCCCACACCATCAGGACCCAGACTTAGATAAACACACATCTATCCTTGATAAAGAAATAGACTCACGCTGCCTATTCATTCTTGAAGCTATATACAGTATATACAAACATACCAACCTACTTTAAACACACAAGTGGAATACAGCCAGATCCTACCCTCGGCACGCCCTTCCAAAGCGAGGCCCCCCATGATGCCCCCAGGAATGCCTCCTCCACACACGCAGAAGAACGACACAGAGGGCCCGCCCACTCTTGCGCCGACCCCATACACACCGTCCAGCCAACCAACCAGAGCTAGCCTGAGGTTAGCCAACCAGCGTTCAGCTAGCACACAATAAGCCCTCTCTTGATCTTGTATCACCTATATATTCTCGACTTATCACCTTCTAACATGCCACCCAAGACTTCAGGAAAGGCCGCCATGAACACCAAAATCATCGAGACTGTGAAGTGGTACAATCATAAACGTTGTTTTGGCTACATAACTCGTGATGACAATGAACAAGACATATTTGTCCATTTTTCAGGAATTAAACATCATCAGAACACTAAAAGATCCACGGAAAATGGCGAAAAAGTCAAGTTCATTGTCAGAGGAGGAAGGAAAAGACAAGAAGCACACGAAATCACGGGACCAACTGGCAGCAGAACAAAGGGATCTATCGTCAAAGTTTCCAAGAAAGAACACAGCAGAAATGTAAAACACAACATTAACACCTTATTGGCGGGTGGTAGGGTAGTTTACACCGTACCGCACAGCGGGTTTTTGTTTTACGCTAAATAGGGTTGTTTCCGTGCTCATTTTCATGCATAAACAAGACCCAGAGCGTAAAACAAGTATCTATCCCTGAAAGGGCGTAAACAGAGCTTTCCAATGACACCCAAACCATCCTTGTACGACCACTGGTTCTCTTGCAACGATCGTGCAACACGAGTGCAAAAACCCTAAAGTAAGGTAATTTCCATACATAATTCCCTGTGTAGTGAGTGAGAAAGGGGGGAGAAGGGTGCAATACAGTTCAGTACGTCCACAGTGGTAGTGGGGAGCGGTCATAAAGTTACTACGCTCGTCCCACCGCTCAGCTCTCTCTCTCAGCAACATTACGTGCTGAAAATGGTGCTCGACAGCTGTCGTGCACCGCCACATAGTCCAAATTTATTTCACTCGACATATGTTGCACGCCGCCAGTTAAGGGTTAATGCAAAAATGTATGCATGTGTTCAAAATGCAGTAGCACTTTCTGGATCCATCAAACATCAACTAAGCCGTATGATTCCACTGCTACTTGACTACAATAATCTGCCAAAAATCAAGATCCCTATGTACGCTCTGAAGCCTTCTACAAAATATAGTAGAAATAAGAAAACATCAAGAAAGGAACACACACCCATCATCCAAGAAGAAGCAGAAGAAACTGATGAAGAAGAAATGAATCTTGCAGAATACGAGGAGGAAGATGAACAAGAAGAAGAAGATGAAGATTATGAAGAGGAAGAAGAAACTATAACAACTCCTTCACCTCCCTCACCGAAACACACAAGATTGAGAACCAAACAGGAACAAGAACAAGAAATAGCAAGACGGGAAGCAACATACAAACAACTGGACTTTTATAACCTGAAAAGCATAACTGCAGATATTGATCTAATAGACTACAGCAGACCTGTAGCCAAAATGATCAAAGAATATGAAACAGCCAAAACCGGATTTTTCTGCAGAACCTTCTATGAGATAGCCAGAGAAAAGCAAGAACCTCATAACTGGCGTTGGAAAGTGTTGACAAATAAATATGACTTTAAGAAATACTGCGAAATAAACAACCTCCCTCCTCCTGAATATAACATAGTAGATAGAACTACAAATAACGAATAATATTTAAGCAATTACTATCTATCACTTAGAAATCATATTGTAATCAATTCATAGCCCTCAGCACCTATATAACTTGCCATAAAAACTAACTTTAATAAATAAAAACAGCAAGGTGGCCGGCCCACTAACTTTTATCTTCTACTGTCTTTCATATTTCCTACTTTCTCTTCCTTCCCAATCTGGGATCTCTTCTTTCACACCCCTACCTTAAAAAAAAATAAAATAAAAAAAAATCTAACTTCACTTCTCCTTGATAATGATGGCTGCGCCCATTGAAACGTTGGAACCGTTTGCAAACCTCCTTTACCAACTTCCTGAAAATACTAGAAAAACTGTACGAAAAATTGAGAGTATCAATAAAAACTCAATAATTCAAACTGTGCCTATTATTTTAATCTCACCTGCCAGAAAGAAAATATATATATATATATATATTGTCAAGACTTAAGATCGTATAGTGGATTTAGGAATTAGTTACAAGACAAGTAAAGGGATTGGATTATCAGCCTAAGGGGGAAGCTGTTAATTCACATGTTAATTCACATGCTATATTATAGTCTATACATATTATAATGGCCACCAGTGAATATATATAGACTTAGCTGGTTATTGGAGCATGTTGATGGATAGTAGGTGCTGGGATGTTTAACGTATGGGGCGATCGATGTGGCCGATCGCCGGTGTTGCTGGTAAGGGTTGTTGTTATTGAGTGGCACCCTTTATAGGGAGAAATCTTAGAACGTCAGCTTGGTAACAAGTGAAGCTAGACATGCGCAATCATTCTCGATGCTGCTAACGTTCCTCATATTACTTTAATTACTATATTAAATAGTACTTAATACTTATGGAATACTATATTCTCAAATTAACTCTTTATAGAATAAATGTACACCATAGCCTATACCTTAATTACCCCTTATATATTATTCATCTGATATACAAACCCAATTAACTTTACATGATATTTTGTGTATATACAGAATTATAGATCCCATTTTTAACCAATCCCAACTGGAAATAGAAAGGTCTATCGTGGACACTCATAAGTCACGATATATTCCTGGCCACCAAATATTTACAAATTTTACAATTTGGACTTAAACTAGTGTGGAAAATTATAAGGCTCCACCACCTATCAATGAGTCGCGTGGAACCCATAGCAGCCTACCGCTGAGGACGAAGATTACTGTCATACCGACTAGCAGCAGACTGCGCTGGTACGTCCGCACCGGCGATACTATCTGCAATAATCTCGCCCACATCTTCACATTCCTATTCAATAGGATACAATTTAGCAATCGGACGAGTGGTAATACCAGTAGAGGTTTTGACCTGCGCGACTCTAACAAGCTGATCTAGGCCCGGAAGTAATTTTAGGACGAGACCTAATCTCCAAAACAAACGAGGACCCTCATTGTGTATCAGGACGTCACCTACAAAGGGCCAAGATTTACCCTTGTTTCTTATTAAATTAGTATGACTTTCCCTTAGAGACAGCAGGTAGTCAGTCGTCCAGCGCTTCTACAAATCATTTGATAATTTACAGACATAATTATATCGCGCGGAGACGTTGTCTACAACGTACAATGAGGGATCCGTGATTTCATCGTCGTTCATCGGTTCAGGAAACAGTCTAAGTCTACGCCCGCTGGCCAACTGCGAAGGGGTAATAGGTACAGGATCCTCTAAATCTCCTGACACATATCCTAATGGTCTGTCATTCACAGCCGCCTCCAGTTCTGTTAGTATCGTAGTCAACTCTGTAAGTGTGACTGAGGCATGACCCAGTACCTTTTTCAGTCCTGCCTTAACTGTGCCGATTGTTCTCTCCCAGATCGCTCCAAACCATGGAGCTCTGGCTGGGATAAACCTCCAATCACATTTAAACTTACTCAGATGTTGTTTGAGTTGAGGATCATCTAGTCTTGATTTTAATAATTTGGCAGAACCTACAAATGTGGTGGCATTATCGTTGAGCATTAATTGGGGATAACCTTTACGACTACAGAACCTCCGGAAAATGTGCATGAAGGTGTCGCAAGATAAATCAGGAGCAACTTCTAAATGAATAGCACGCGTTACATCACAAGTGAACAATACTATATTAACCTTTTCAATAGTACCTCTCCCACCCCTCACAGCCAGTGAGCCGGAGTAGTCCATGCCTGTGACCTGAAATGGTTCCACCCTGTTAACGCGGAAATCAGGTAGTGGAGGAGATGGCTGCAACCCATAGCTTTTGCTCTGAAAGCGCTTGCACACGACACACTTCCTAGTTACTGACTTCACTGTTTGCCGCATTCTCGGAATCCACCATCTCGTTCTCAGATACGAAACCACATATGCCACCCCATAATGCAAGCACAATCTATGAGCATTGTCTATCAACAGTGAGGTTAACCTGTGTTTGTTTGGAAGAAGGATTGGAAACTTAGTATTATAATCTATCTTAGCCCTTTGTAGTCTCCCTTTACATTTAATGATCCCTTGATCCAAAAATAACCCCAACTGTTTAATAATGCTACTCTTAACCTTATTGTCAGTGGTGCTAGTGTCAAGTTCTTGTCGCTCCTTATGGTAAACTTCCCTCTGTGCTACATCTATTAAAGTGACTTCAGCTGCTCTTAGTTCCGGTGCTGTAAGTATTCCATGATTCTGATCCGACCCCTTCGATTTGACTTTCAGATTACCCACGTAGCGCTTCACCCATGCCATGATGCGTACTAGTCCCTCATACGAACTATAGCGAGTCCATTCTATTACATGGGTCTCGTTCGAGGGAGTGTCCGTAGAGGTCGCAACATTTGTTGAACCACAGGACCTTGTTCCTCCCCATCTGGCCATTGTTCAGGATGGGATAGCCAAGATGGCCCTTCCCACCAAAGCCGAGAACTGTGTAGGGAGGAATGAGTAATTCCCCTTGTGAGCAAATTGGCTGGATTAACGTCGGTAGGGACATACCTAAACTGAGTGTTCGTACATGACGCTAAGATTTCGTCAACTCTATTACGAACAAACACCGGTAACACTTTCTTACTTGCAAGCCAACATAAACTTATTTGACTATCACACCAGATAACGGTTTCTTTGATTGACAGCTCAGATGCGTAGGCCTCTTTAACCTAACAAGTGCGCATGGGGGTAATTGGAAACGTCCCCCTGTGCTGACGTATTTGAGGTGTTTCCGTCACTAAAATATTCATTGTACCATTAATAGCATTAATACTTATCCATATGCGCCTATTATGGGTTGATTATAAAGGTATTAACCTGAAACAACAATAAAACGAGTGAAAACAGCGTTTGGATGGTCAAAATCGGAGATATAGCCCGCGAGTTGTATAATGTATGGGTGAGGCAAGCTGCTTTCCCGCCAATTTCCCCCAAGGCCACTGAGACACAGTCGATCGATACTCTCTCTCTCTCTCTTGCACTCGCTTGCCATCAGTGATGACAACACCCTGCTTGCAACTCGCTAATGTTAGCACGAAAATATACCTCAGAATAAGGGAATAACAGGGAAAATAGGTGATAACTGAAGGAGAGGAGGAAAGTGGGGAAGGAGGGGAGGTAGAGGACTGAGATTTTGCATGGCCCAGGGGCCAAAAAAAAAATAAAAAAATAAAAATAAAAAAAAAAATAAAAAAAAAATTCGATGTCAAAAGTTGATTTTTGTTTTCACTCACTCTTAAGAGTCTCCCCGCAGTCCGCCGGGGGAACTCTTAAGAGTCTCCCGGCAGTTCTCGGGTTAATGAACGTGGCTAACCTAGATGCAAGTACGCAAGCTGTCAGTTCAAGTTTAGGGATAGTTAAACATTTAATCGGGGCCACCCTAGCCTTATCCATAATCAAGCGGCACGTATCCCTGTCATCACAGAAATACGCAGCGGCTCCGTAAGCAACTGTACTAGCATCACTGAAAATGTGTAAGGTCACATATCTTGAAAAGGTAACCTGTCTAGGTATTTCTAAGCCCATGCAACCCCAGAGATCAGAACCAATGTCACACCAGCATTCCCTAAGCGCGTCCGAAAGAGGTTCGTCCCACCCGCAATTTACACCAAAGCTCCTGTACAAAAATGCGAGCCCTAATGGTGACAGGTAACAAAACCCCCAGCGGATCAAAAATGCTAGCAGTGACACTGAGCGCTTCTCTTTTTGTGCTAGCTTGTAAAAAATGCTCTCTCTTCTGGAATGTAAACATATCAGTATCAGTTACCCAAGTCATCCCGAGTGTCTTCACCCTATCCTGTACTGTACTTGCGACATTATGTGAGAATAAGGTATCACGGAGATGCGGACTATTTGTGACCCATTCCCTGAGAAAGAGATGCGCTCCCGAGAATATGTCCTGGGCGCTGTTGTATATGGCCAGAAGGTCCTGCTCACTGCCATGGGTCGCCTGTAAATTATCTATGTAAAGCACACGTCTCAGACCGTGAACATGTTCTATCTATCTATCTATTGCCTGACGCCGCGATCCCCGAAGGGGTGGCCACGAACGAACCGCCCCAATGCACCTCTGTCCCCAGTCAGTCGACGCCCCTCCCCCCAACCAGCACCGCCTTCGTTCATGTAGTTCCTCACTCCATCCTTCCACCTCATATTCGGTCTACCTCTCCCCCTCTGTCCCTCCACCTCGCTCTCGTACACCCTCTTAGTCATTCTCTCGCTTTCCATACGTTCCATATGGCCGAACCATCTCAAGTTGTTCCTTTCACACTTTCCAGCACATCTACCTCCACACCACACTCCTTCTTACTTCCTCATTAGTCTGTCTATCCCTCCATGTAACTCCGCACGCACTCCTTAAGTAATTCATTTCCACTGCTCTCACTCTTGGTCTGAGTCTCTCAACCAACGTCCTGCCTTCGCTCCCGAAAGTCAGGGCGGGGTTTACCACACTGTCATGCAAGGACTTCTTCACTTCCATACTGACCACCCTATTTCTTGTTACTGCTTTTAGCGTTCCTACAACCCTCTTCCCCTGTGTACCCTCTCCCGCACCTCTTCATCCATAGTCCCATCTTTACTCAACACACTGCCCAGATACTTAAATGAGTTGACGTTCTCCATAGCCTGACCTTTCAGTTCACCTCACTCTGTGACTTCACCCCTTTCGAAGACCATAATCTTGCTCTCCCCGTATTTACCAGCAAATTCCGTTTTACGCCCACTGTTTCAAACTCATTTACCAGACCCTGCAACTCCCATTCATTATCAACTCATCAGAACTGTATCATCCGCAAACAGCAGTATAGGTAGCTTCCACTCAATTCCCTCCCTTTTCAGCGATACACCAACATCCACTGCTCTTGATAGTATTCTTTCATAACTCCATCCATATATACAGTAAACAACCACGGGGACATCACACACCCCTGTTTCAAACCAACATTCAGGTCAAAGAACTCGCTCTGCTCACTCTCCACACGTACTGCCGCCTTTGCACCCTCATACATGCTCTTCACTGCTTTCAGCAACTTGCCCTCTACTCCGTATATTCTAAGTACTTTCCACAAACCTTCTCTATCCACTCTGTCATAGGCCTTCTCCAAGTCCATAGAGGCAACATACACCTTTTGTTCTTCTCCAGATACTTCTCCACAACACAATTCAGGGTAAAAATCTCTACACATCCTCTTCCCTTCATAAAACCTCCTGCTCGTAGCCTATCCATTTCTCCGTTCTCACTCTCACTCTCTCAATCTACCCTACTGTATACCTTCCCTACTACCCTTAGAAGACATATGCGACGGTGGTTACCACACACTCCTCTTTCCCCTTTGCCCTTATATAGGGGGACTATTATGCCAGTCTTCCAGTCATCGGGTGCACTGCCCTTCTCCCATGCTAGTTTGCACATTTTCCATACCCATTCTATCACATATCACCATACCTCAACATTTCCCCACACACTCCATCTGTTCCTGGTGCTTTCCCAACTTCACTCTTTTCATGGGTTCCCACACTGCTGACGTCCTGATCCCCACCTCCTCCTCCACTACTTCTCTTCTTCTCTCCCATACCATATCCAGCTATGTTTGCTGGCTCTTCATTCCTTTCATTTAGCAACTCACTTTCGACTCTCTCTTGCTTCTCGGCTAGCATTCTCCCATTCTTATCTTTCCCACCCTTACTGTTTCCCTTGCTACCTTCCCTAACTTTCTTGACTTCTTTCCAGAACAGTTTCTTACTCTCCCTCCATTTTACACTCAGATTCCTTCCAAATTCCTCATCTACTCTTCTCTTACTTTCCTTCACTACTCTCTTCACCACCCTCTTACTCTCCACGTACCTCGCTCGTTTCTGTCTCTCGGAATCTTCATTCCCTCTACTACCCAACCACTCTCTATATGCTTTCTTCTTTTCTTCCACAGCTATTCTTACCTCTTCTGTCCACCATGCTGTACCTTTCACTCCCCTCCCTCCGTGAACATGTTGAGTATGTTTATCTACCAGTGACAAATGTTTCAAGATAGTTGCATTTAACAGAAACTGTGAGCAGGTCGCGCCAAAAAGAACCACGCAAAACCTATAGACCGATACTCGACTGTCGATATCCAGCGGATCATCGGGCCACAGAAACCGTGTGTAATCCATGTCATCCTCGTGCAATTTGAGCATAAGAAAGGCCTTCTCAATGTCGCTGACCCAAGCATATTGGTTCAATCTGAACCTTAACAAGGCCTGGGTTAGGTCACCGACAAGAGAAGGTCCTGTAAACAGACAATCATTCAAGCTCAGCTTATTTGTGCTTGTCTTTGCTGAACAGTCGAAGACTACCCTCACGGGTGTGGTCCGACTGTCCTTTTCAACACCATGATGAGCCAGATAGTGAGTCTGGTTAGTGCTGTCAAGGGTATCTACCGACACTCTCTCAATGAAACCCCTTGCTATCTGATCCCGAATGACACTTCCATATTGCTCGCAGTATTCCGGGGCCCGTATGAACTTACGCTGAAGACCTCTAAGTCGTCCCAAGGCTACCCCTTAGTTGCTCGGAAGTAAGTGCTTGTTGTCCCTCCAGGGCAACTGAACAGTGTACTGATTAGTAACACAAGAGTACTGTATTGACTCATTGAATTTTGACATGACTAATTTAGCCTCCAAGTCTGCTTCCTTAGAAGCAATGCCAATGTGGTCCAGTTCCCATAGTGCACCAATATCTTTGTGTTCCCAGTGGCCCCCACTGTCCTGTAAGTAGGTATCCACTGGGCCGGTAGCAACTTTCAGAACTGTGACCACTTCGACAGTGGTTTCTGAACCTTGGGCGTGGAACAATCCACTCAAAGCAAACCCGTAAATTGTGGGCAGGAAAACTATCCCATTAACCCTTTTAAACCTGGGTGTACAAACTTATAATAATTCTTCGCTCCTATTAGCATATCGAGTTTGTTGGAATGAAAGTCATTGTCGGCTAATTTCAACTTTTGCGCAGTGAGTTTGTCAGTGATACAAGTAAGTCCCTTGTGAGCACAGTAACTAGGAAGCTGATCGACAACAATGGCTTTCATTTGGCGCCATCGCCCTTTGTGTCGATAGTTTAGTGCAACAACGTCATAAGTTGCATCCTCCAGCGAGCCTGTGAACCTCCTTAATTGTAGAGTCTCTTTACCAACTACTGTATGTTGTATTAACTCCAATGAGGACTTCAATATAAAGGACTTTTGTGAGCACTGATCTAGTAAAGCACGAAGTTGTGTAACATAAGTCTCCCTACCTTTTAATGGTACCTTTATTGTGGGGAGTAATGCCATTTCTTTTTGAGTAGTAACCGACATAGTAACTGGGTGTTCCGAATGAGCTTGTGGCGACTCCTGGCCCCTATTCGGACAAAGACTATGGTAATGTTTGCCCTGACAATGTTTGCACGGCTCCACTTTTGGGTTGGTGCAACCATTTCGACCATGGTCTCTATCCAAACAGCCAACACACACCTTTATTACCTTCGCCCTCATTATTTTGGTTTGTGCATTAGGATATATTTTGAAACATTTAAACCAGCAGTGCCCTGACTTGCCACACAGCTTACAGCCCTTATCAGAGCCATTGCTTCCCGCCTTGTAATGTGCTACCTTGTTTTGTTGAATAGTAAAAGCAGCAGTAGGTTTATATTTTTCTTGTGCAGGCAGGCCAGCCCCCTCCATGTTACAAATCTCCTCGTGTAGGGTCCGAGTGACCGCACCAACCTGTAGCCAGTGATCCTTCAGTTCTCGCCGAATAGTCTCACGCAAAGGAGACGGAATCTTATTATACAACATTACGGCACAAAAGTCCTCCAACGTTACATTGCAAGATTTAAGCGTCTTTAGTGTGCATTCAGCAGCCGCATGGAAATGTCTAAGGTCCTGCGCATCGTATCGAGGACCAGGAATCTCACAAAAGGCGGCAGCGTGGGCAGACTTGATGCGGTCAATCTGTCCGTAGGTCTCGAGGAGAAGTGTTATGGCAGGAGTATAATTTGTGGTCTCTAAGCTAAATCCGGCTATGAGCTGCGAGGCTTCTCCCTCTAGCTGACTCCTCAAATATGTGAATTTCTGAATATCTGTTAGGTCCTGACGCCCATGAACCGAACATTGGAATAAATCCCAAAATCCGGTCCACCGGGTAGGATCACCACCAAACTTCGGGAGGGTTAAAGCTGGTAATTTTACTACCGACTTTATAGCCTCTCTGCGAGAGACCTCTGTACGTACCGGTCTACTATCCAAAGGGGCTAATAAGTGTTGTACCTGTTCCTCATAAATCATATCATTAGCCACTTTTTTCATTTAAATCTTCCTCAGACTCTAACAATAGATATATTTTCTCATTGAAAGAATTGATGTTGTGTAAAGCCTTTTTGATACTGACTTTTTTAGCAACTATTTCATCGTTTGTGGCTTCATTGAGGAAAGTGGTGAAATCCTTAGTTAATTTAGTAATGCCTCCTTTGGCCGCAGCCCTCAACCTCGTCAGCTTGGTGATGTCTATGTTTATAGGAAACCCAACCTGTTACCAGTCAATTCACAAATTTAAAGGGGATCGGCGAGTCAGGAGAGATGATGAACGACGATAAAATAAACTATTAGCCTAATAAACTGAAATAAATATAGGCTAGCCTATTCCTCGTCAAAATATCGCGCAGCCCTAATGACGATTAGGTTATAGAGCTTGTGCGTCCCGCAAGGTCCTAAATGGACGCCATCATATGCCAAGTCCTCCTTACCCATCTCCATAGGGTTGAACCTTGACTTGGAGAATGGGAATTTCTGACGTAAATGTCTATTGACGGTATTTTTTATTCGGTTATATTGCTCTGCAATGAGGCCCCTGGGGGAGGTACGAGACTCTATTCCCACAATTTTACAATGCCCCCCTGTTCTATCCTCAATATGTTTAGCCAAATCATTTATTTTATTGGCGAACTCATTAACTACCGTATCGCCAAATATATCGTTACCTCCGATTATCAAGAATGTGAGATCTGGACGAAACTTTACAAGACCATCGAAGGCTGGTGAATTACGGATTGAATCAACTGTGGCCCCACTTTGTGCCCGAAAGTTAAGCTGGAAGCCTTCACGGAGTATAGCTGATGGTGGCGGTTCAAATCTATTGACATACGAGTGTCCAATCACCGCAACTTTAGGTAACGGGTGTTTATTGTGCGATGGTGACGGCTCAAAATTCTCGCCAATACCGCCCTAACCCCGCGCTGCCTCCCCAGACCCTCAAATCATTGGCTAGTATGTAAACTATAGCCTAGCACGAGAAAGTAGAAAGCAGGGATGGTAAAAGCAGGCCCAACAAGACACCCAGCCACAATTAGGCCTAGGTTAAACAAAAAAATGGGGTACAGTATATTAATTAATAAGGCATATAGGCTACACTCAAATCCTGGTCACGGCACCATACCTTACTGTCAAGACTTAAGATCGTATAGTGGATTTAGGAATTAGTTACAAGACACGTAAAGGGATTGGATTATCAGCCTAAGGGGGAAGCTGTTACTTCACATGTTAATTCACATGCTATATTATAGTCTATACATATTATAATGGCCACCAGTGAATATATATAGACTTAGCTGGTTATTGGAGCATGTTGATGGATAGTAGGTGCTGGGATGTTTAACGTATGGGGCGATAGATGTGGCCGATCGCCGGTGTTGCTGGTAAGGGTTGTTGTTATTGAGTGGCACCCTTTATAGGGAGATATCTTAGAACGTCAGCTTGGTAACAAGTGAAGCTAGACATGCGCAATCATTCTCGATGCTGTTAACGTTCCTCATATTACTTTAATTACTATATTAAATAGTACTTAATACTTATGGAATACTATATTCTCAAATTAACTCTTTATAGAATAAATGTACACCATAGCCTATACCTTAATTACCCCTTATATATTATTCATCTGATATACAAACCCAATTAACTTTACATGATACTTTGTGTATATACAGAATTATAGATCCCATTTTTAACCAATCCCAACTGGAAATAGAAGGGTCTATCGTGGACACTCATAAGTCACGATATATATATATATATATATATATATATTGTTATGACCGGCACTACGAAATAAACAAGGGCACTCAATATTGGACTAGATGATAGGCTATATCTGCAACAACGGTACGCTAAATCCAAACCCTCGAACTATTACGCCGGTGAACAAAACACTTAAAATCCTCCAGAGTTAATCTACTGGATAACGGGGTATCAATTAACTGGGTTTTAGTGCACTTCTACAAAGGCTTTGCGGTGATGGCCTACTCACGGCCTACTCACAACAGGAGTACTTTACGTTAATAAAATGCTCTTAAGTAATAACAATGCTTGAATAAACTATAACAAGATTTAATAAAGAAATATATGCTTACGTTAACTTTAGTGTGAGTCTGTACTCAACACTAAACTCTTCAATGCTCTATGAAAACACTGAAAGTCTAGTCCTACAGCAATCAGATAATGGAATCTTCTGGAAACGTCTGATTCTCTAAGATGCTCGTTAATATAGAACAGAAATAATGCAGGGGCAGGACACCAAATCGTGTATCTTAAATACACCAATAAGTAGGATACATATATATAACAAGGGAGTGCAACAACTTTGTGACAGCACTAATAATAGCCACTCAAAACAGTACTTCCTTAGCCAAAGTACCAGCCATATTGGGTTGTGCACCAAGCATCAACCTAGGCTAAAATAATACGTGAATAATTCCTAAAGCATACATAGTTAAAGTTAATAAACACAAGGCTGTCATTATTACTAATAAAGTCTAGCAGCGGCATAAAAGGTACCAGGAGGCTAGTCAGAGCGAAAGCATGCTCGTAGCCTACTGTCTCCCCTTGAACAGATTTCCCTTATGTTACGTTAATTGACTAGGAGGCTCTCTTGGTAAGTCCAGATCTCAAGTATCTGGTCTTGCCCTGGCGCTCCACAAAGGTCAACACAAAGAGGTAGCGAGCATACGAGCAAGAGTAGGCTAAAGCCCTTCGCTCGTATACTTCTACACTCGCAAAGGAAAAATATGCACAAGGGTTACAGTCACCTAGCTCCGTCGAAGTCGTATATGCTTTGACTCGCCATATACATAGCTCAGACAACGACTAAAGATACCTTCCACTGTCTAGCATTAAATAGCAACATAGAACAACTTAATAATTAGAAGCACCCAATGATAATATGACTCATGTGACTATGACTAATAATCCCTAAAGCTAGTGCAAAACATGTATGTGAGAACTGGTGCTGGTAATACGACTGGCCGACTATGGAAGTCGTATGCAGAACCAGAAGGGATAAGTAATTGAATAAAGATGAGAAGTAATGGAAAAGAAGAAGTTCAGAGAGAGAAACAGTAGTACAGGGGGTTAGATGTGGGGACAGATTGCAAGGGATGTCTAGTACCAAGCACGCTATGCCAAGCTCTGCAGGAGATACGTGGGAAGGATCCCCGCACCACCCTCCCAGTACAGCGGCCTCCAATCACAGACCACTACGTCATGAAGAGCAAACATCCTATGACATAGCCAGGCCCGCCGGCCAATCAAGGGCGGGGGAAAGCCCACGCGAGCGAGGAAGGCACACGTACATACACACGCACATTATACCACCCTGCTGCCTACCTCGCTCTTTCTCCTTTAACTTCACTCTGCATATCTTATACTCTATCACTAATATAAAATACTTCCATGTGTCACAGACAAGAATAAAGACCGCCACTGATCTGGCTGTGACTACATGAATACTAGGAAAGAAAGAACATCGTTCTACGTTTATTATAGCCCATTCCACTGCCCTGGCGAGCGCTAGCGAGTACGAGCATATTCTGGCAAGCTGGCCAGCGTAACACCCCACCCAAGATGTGGGATGTTTTAACCTCAGGTAAACGCCACATCTGACCAGACAGAATGCTCTTATACCCCGCCTCACCTAGCTACTCCCCCAAGTTGTGTAAACAAGGCACAATCACAACATAAAACACTTTATTATATAAACAAAAATCTATACAACACTTCCCCAAAAGAATAGTATCACTTAACAATATTACACTCAACGAGGAAGCTTCAACAAGCCTAGCCTACTAAGACAAAAACTCAGCATGTCTTAGATTCTTGCTGTAACATACTGCACTTATATACTATCAAAAGAAAGAGTTTTTATGTGAGGTTTGTGTATTATTTTTAATAGTCTTTTTGGCGGCTTTGCACTACAGGGGCAAACCTAATTTTTCTCCACTCTCAAACAAACACTGACTGAACGGCGAGGGTGCTCCTTAAGACATACCCTCCTGTGACAAACAATCAGCCACAACATTATCAGTGCCCTTAACATGCCACACATCCAACTTGTGTTCCGGCAGCAACTCAACACCTGACACTGATACTCTGCCCAGTCCATCACAAGACTGGCACTTCTCTTCGCTCTTTCTGGCAACGGGACCTGCCAATAACCTTTCACTAGTTCTACCTGAGTGATAAATGAGGCAGCCCCGATGCGGTCTATGGTGTCGTCAACTCTAGGTAAGGTATAGGCGTCTGTCAGGAATAATGCACACACACTCTTGCAATCAACACACACACTGATCTTGCCACTTAACTCAGATTGCAAAGTTACTGGCAACGACCACTCACGATATCCCCTATCCCTCAGACCCTTTTCCAACATGTAGTCCAGCTCTGCTTTCACAACAGGCTGTCGAGCAGGATTTATACGGTAGGGAGCCAACTTGAGCCTTGCACTGTCTCCAGCCTTCATGTCGGATTCTACCCCGTACATCAGGCTTGGAGAATGAACAATCATGCGGATGTACTGCCACAGCCTAGTAAACAACGTCTCTTGACGCTTAGGAACAAGAGGTTGCAACTTATCTCGACGAACATGCTCATTGCCCTCCCACAGCCCAGCCAAAACCACAATTTCTACACTATAGCCTCCCTCCTTCTCCACCTTTGTCTCTAGAACAGCCAGGTCACAAGAGGGACAATCTGTACCACCTGTGCAGTCACTCCCACAGTTCATAATTGCTAATGCTCCCCCGCCGATACCGTACATGCGCACCCCCGCATTCCTTGCGACTACATCTGCCTGCGCAGCATCACCGCCTTCAGCGACATGGCCAGATACAGTCGGTCTATGGTAGGGCTGTTGCATATTACTAGAGCAGCATTGGGAGGCTATGTGACGACCGGGTGCATCCACTCCCCAGCCAACCTCACCAATCTGCTCAATGTCCTGGTACTGACCACCACCCTTAGCAGCCATGGGTCGACCCTGACCTGACAACCATGCCAAAGCCTTGTCGCCCACCTTGAACCACTGAAACAACGAGGCCAACGGTCTACTCACACTCAAGTGACCTGCCAGCGGAACATCGTGCACCGCATGAGTTGTGAGGCCTGGGTGCTCGGCACAAACAGTGGGGTATGAACCGAGCAGGTGCTGGAGCGCTGCACACTGCTGCTCAGGCAGGTGCTCTAGCGCTTCCACAGCCACCTGGCTAGTGTCCCCCGCCCACTGCTCCGCCGAGACATGACAATCCCAACTCTTCACCACCTGTGCCTCACTGCCCCCCTCTCCTTCTCCACCTTGGCCACTGCAGACCAACATAGGGACATTAGGCTGCTCAGGTGGTTGCCTCACAAACTCCTTCGACAGGTTCACATGACATGCTTCCCCGTCCTCGCCGAGTTCAATAGCCCCGTTCCCACAAGTCTCAAGACTAAGATCTTCTAATTGTGCCTGGGAGCTACTCTGTCGCGGAGTATCATCACGCCCTATCATGTCACTAGGGGGGACAGGTTCTGGGGCCACTCCGGAGCTCACCTTTGGGTCAAGTACCGAGTCACCAAGGAGTGTCGCTGGATCCAAACTCTCAACCCGACCAGCCCCGACTTTCTTCCTCCGACCCCTCCTCCGCTGGTCTGAAGCTTGGGTGCTAGGCTGTGACACCTGAGTGGACTGAGATCTCTCGAGCCCCGCTTGCCCCTCCCTACTTGTGTAGGCCGCCCTCTTGGCAACAACTAAGGGTGGAACCTCGGAAGTGGGCACCGCAAAGTCGTTGCCGAGAAGGAGGTCGACCCCCTCAACAGGCAATTTCTCCACCACACCCACATCCAACTCCCGTGTCACACCGTCCACCTCAAGCTCCATTCTGACCAGCGGGTAAGACCGCGTAGCATTGATGCCTTGAACCACCAGAACCCGAGCCGCGTTAATAGGCTTGCCAGTGAAATTCTTAACAAGTGTCTGGGAAGCGCCCGTATCACGCAACAACTCAAGCCTATGCTCCACACCAGCCCGCCTCACAGTGCCGTGCCTCACCCCGGGCAATCGCGGAAGACCTCAAAGACACTCCAATGTTGCTCACTAATGACACCACTGCTGTAGGCGGTGTGCTCGGACATGAGCGCGCAATATTCCCCTTCTTATGACACTTGAAACATTCCACTTCACTCTTGGACTTCCCCTGAGGAGGGTAAGGGCCCTGGCCTTTCTTTAATGGGAAGGGTTTCGATTTGGGATCGTAATTGGCAACAGTACTCTTAAATGGATAACTATTTGTGTCATTAATTCGGGGGGGTGGGGGGGTGGAGTGGTACGCCCCTTGTTACCTGCCTCAGCTCTCTGTGCAGACCCGCACCCACGAATCAATGACAACCTGAGGTCAGCCAGCTCAGCCGCCTCCTGTAGAGTTTTTGGTTGCTTTTCTTTCAGGTTAAGAGTCAAGTCACTGCCAGTACACTTAAAAAATTGCTCTAACAAGACTAATTGCTTCACTGCCTCAAAAGTAGTTGCCGTCTCTGATCTTAACCAATTCTCAAATGCATCTGACAGCTCACTAGCATGTTCCTGGAAAGTATCCTCCTTTCTCTTGGGAACAGCCCTAAATTTCAGCCTATAGGTCTCTGGCTGCAACTCATATGCCCTAAGGACAGCCTCTTTCAACGCCTCATAATTGACGCAGGAATCTAGGGGCAAAGCATCATACGCCTTGAGTGCTTTCCCCGTCAAACGTGACGAAACAAGGGCTGCCCACTTCTCCTCGGGCCATTGCTCCTGGCACTTTTTCTCGAACCGGAGAAAACATTCGGTAACTCCTAACTCATCAAAAACTGGAACCAACTTTAGTGGATGCGACAGGGACTGGTCATGGGCTCGACCCCCCTGGACGACCCGGTTCCTTGTCACCTCTACACGAGTTTTCTCTAGATCAACATCGGCACAATACCCTGCAGACTCAGCCTGACATCTATACTTGAGCTCAGCCTCATGCTTTTTCTGCTCGAGCTCAGCCCTCTGCTGCTCGAGCTCAGTCTGCTGCTAAAGTTTGGCGAGCTCGAGCTGAAACAACATCTCGGAAGACAAACCCTGAGGAGAGGGGTGCTACTATTGGGGACCCACCCCGTGAGCCACCTAGAGGCATACCCAACCGCCAGCGGGCATCGGCCTCCGGGAACGTACCCGGCTCCGGAGCCCGAGGGGGCGCCATGATAGGAGTCGAGTGGAATGGGGGCTGGGCCGAAGATGCACCAGCTCCCGCTCCACCCGAAGCCCCATGCACCCCACCAAGCACTCAGGTAACCAGCTCACCTCTCGACAAACCGCTAGTACCGGACAACCCTAAGCACGTGGCTACACACTGCAGTCCGTACCGGTCTAGCCCCGACACCCGTTCCGCCGACACAGGCTCCTCCAAAAAAATCCGAGCATCTTCCTCATTGTTCACCACCTGAATGCCGTTAGACAACTCCACCTTCTCCACCTCCTCGCCTGTCTCTCGCACTGCGCCCTCACTATGTTCCGACACGTCCAGTGACATGATGGGAGTCAACAACAAAAATTCTCAAGTTAAGACAAAAGTAGCAAAACTCTCGCATAGCTTTATTCACAAAAAAATTCGAAGATGTTCTTAAGTGCAATACTAGGTCACCAATAAACTCCAACAAGTTCTATATATCCTCAAAACAATGTCCACTGCCAACAATGCGAGAAATAAATTCAACCCCAAATGGCAATAAGATTTCTCAAAAAAAAAATGCAATATTCAGTTCACTATATTCTGGTCCAAGGTCGCCATTTGTTACGACCGGCACTACGAAATAAACAAGGGCACTCAATATTGGATTAGATGATAGGCTATATCTGCAAAAACGGTACGCTAATTCCAAACCCTCGAACTATTATGCCGGTGAACAAAACACTTAAAACCCTCCAGAGTTAATCTACTGGATAACGGGGTATCAATTAACTGGGTTTTAGTGCACTTCTACAAAGGTTTTCCGGTGACGGCAAAGCCTACTCACAACAGGAGTACTTTACGTTAATAAAATGCTCTTAAGTAATAACAATGCTTGAATAAACTATAACAAGATTTAATAAAGAAATATATGCTTACGTTAACTTTAGTGTGAGTCTGTACTCAACACTAAATGTACCAGCCATACTGGGTTGTGCACCAAGCATTAACCTAGGCTAAAATAATACGTGAATAATTCCTAAAAGCATACACAGTTAAAGTAAATAAACACAAGGCTGTCTTTATTACTAATAAAGTCTAGCAGCGGCATAAAAGATACCAGGAGGCTAGGCAGAGCGCAAGCATGCTCGTAGCCTACTGTCTCCCCTTGAACAGATTTCCCTTATGTTACGTTAATTGACTAGGAGGCTCTCTTGGTAAGTCCAGATCTCAAGTATCTGGTCTTGCCCTGGCGCTCCACAAAGGTCAACACAAAGAGGTAGCGAGCATACGAGCAAGAGTAGGCAAAAGCCCTTCGCTCGTATACTGCTACACTCGCAAAGGAAAAATATGCTCAAGGGTTACAGGCACCTAGCTCCGTCGAAGTCGTATAGACTCGCCATATACATAGCTCAGACAATGACTAAAGATACCTTCCACTGTCTAGCATTAAATAGCAACATAGAACAACTTAATAATTAGAAGCACCCAATGATAATATGACTCATGTGACTATGACTAATAATCCCTAAAGCTAGTGCAAAACATGTATGTGATAACTGGTGCTGGTAATACGACTGGCCGACTATGGAATTCGTATGCAGAACCAGAAGGGATAAGTAATTGAATAAAGATGAGAAGTAATGGAAAAGAAGAAGTTCAGAGAGAGAAACAGTAGTATAGGGGGTTAGATGGGGGGACAGATTGCAAGGGATGTCTAGTACCAAGCACGCTATGCCAAGCTCTGCAGGAGATACGCGGGAAGTATCCCCGCACCACCCTCCCAGGACAGCGGCCTCCAATCACAGACCACTACGTCATGAAGAGCAAACATCCTATGACGTAGCCAGGCCCGCTGGCCAATCAAGGGCGGGGGAAAGCCCGCGCGAGCGAGGGAGGCACACGTACATACACACGCACATAATACCACCCCGCTGCCTACCTCGCTCTTTCTCCTTTAACTTCACTCTGCATATCTTATACTCTATCACTAATATAAAATATTTCCATGTGTCACAGACAAGAATAAAGACCGCCACTGATCTGACTGTGACTACATGAATACTAGGAAAGAAAGAACATCGTTCTACGATTATTATAGCCCATTCCACTGCCCTGGCGAGCGCTAGCGAGTACGAGCACATTCTGGCAAGCTGGCCAGCGTAACAATATATACATATATAATTATATATATATATATATATATATAATTATATATATATTGTTACATATCTTGATCCTCAAGTGGTTAACTTGATGAATCTAGATAGCACAGAGATATATATTAAGGTATCAGTCAGCTGAAGGCAAAAGAAAAGTAAAATCTAATAAAATTATTTCCTGTTGTTGCTTCCTTTCTTTTTGGATCTTAGGACTTGGTATCCTTTATTGTCTGATACTCTTTAATATGAACAAATACTGAAACTAATTAAAGTCATGTAGTATTTATAAAGAATTTTTATTTAACCGAAGCTTAGTAGGCTATGGTTATGAACCGAAGAAGTTATATCTAAAGAAGGACTATTAATTCTATAAAAAGTCTTGAAAGATAAATATTAAAGTAAGAATATTTCTGTCTCTTACCCCTTTTGAAATGAATAAATAGTTTTCTTATATGTCCATTTATTTATATTTAATGTAGTTATTCTTGGTTCTTGTCTTACGTTAATAGTATTATATTATTATTATTATCAGGATTAATATCAAAGTCACATAAAAAGTTAGATATATATATATATAATAATTAGTTAAATGTATTTCTTAACCACGTAACATTGAGGTTTGATTATGAGTAAATTAAGTTACAGGATCGCTTCATAGATTCGATTCAGGTCTCACTCAAATAATATGAAAAGCAAAAATAATATTTTGAAGCTAAAAGAATTTTATAAGGCGATATTACTAATATGAGACAATAGTATCACCGTACTAAGCACCGTTAAGCAATGTAAGCTTAATTAAAAGAAAATGAAAGAACTCGTAAGTATTAATATAAAACAATAGTATTACTTTCATCATAACCCAATTACTTAAAGAGTTGCTTTAGTCCACAAGTTAGTCAACTAAAATAGTTAAGTACATAATAATAGCGTTAACGTTAATTCCCAATCACATATCACACTAACCAACATAACGTAAGTGTTTACACCGAACACACTTAACACACACTTATATAATCTGACTGACAGTCACAAACCCATTATAATACTTCACCCCATCTTCCTCCAGCTGCAAGTTCACCTTCCCCAACTCCAAATGAGACTGATTTGAATGCCCACTACTCGGGTCTTATATACTAAACAATGATGGTGTAGGAACGAATCAGGAGGCGAGTGATGGTGCGCGCCCCTATCATAGCTTCTCGAGTTGCATAGCAGGTGCGTGCTCCAATGGGGGCTCCTGGCGTCGATCATACGTCATAGCGTCGGGTCATCGAAGTAGTTTGCAGGGTCCCCTATGACGCACGCAGGTGTGAAGGCTTGTTTGCTGGTATGCGGACGAGCTGGTTTCCCACTCGCTAGTTCGCTCGCTGGTCTGCTTCGCCGCTTGGGTAGTTTGGCACTCCTTCAACTCTAATTCTAACTCTTAAATTAACATACAGGGCTCCGTATGTCAGACCTCCCCCCTAGAAAAGAGTTTAAGGAGTATAGTACATAATATTAAACATAATACATAAATAGATTCACCACCAGATTGGCAACAGCAAGATTATAATGAGGATATAATAAGGATATCACCCAAAGTAGGCAACGTCACCAGGTACCACATCAGAACATAGCCGGAACGTAGCTGGCGCGTTATTTTGAACTGCAAGGCATCTCCACAGCTGAAGGCTTGACAGCGCAA